>BOPP01000598.1:0-13598 GCA_017312745.1 Gryllus bimaculatus | reverse complement strand
CCAGGAGTGGACACAGATAACCAACAAACGACGAAAAACCACGGATAAAACACTTGACCCACGACTGGAACAAAAGAACATACTTTTTCCCAACCCTCTCTTACTCCCATACTTCCTAACTCCTCTATCATAACCATTCCTCGGTCCCGCTCTCCCCTCAACTACCAGAAACGCCTCAATGAACTCCTACAGTTCTCTTCCCTCCCCGAATCCAATCCCCGTCCCTGTCGGGGGAGAGGAGTCGCAACGTTAAGAACAACACACGGAAGAAAAAAAAACTGGCGAAGTAGTCTCGTTAGAGGAGACAGGCGTGCCAGGAGAAAAACACCATAGACCCTTCCTTCCTATTAACAAAAAGATCTTTTTTGTGTCCAAGGACAGGGACACGTATCATGTATGACAGATTCAGCCATAAAGAAATGCTTCGCAATTCCGCCAACCTAAAGATTTCAGGTATACCAAGCTAATATTAATTACACAGTCACCTCTGATCTGCAACATCAAGGTTGATTAAATTTGATAAGTTCTGTTCCAATTTGTCCAAACTTTAATTATTGATTAAAATTTCATGGTAGACTCCAGTCACAAAAAGTATAAATGTTTGATAGCTAAAAAATAAGATTTTAATTCTAAATTAATCCACTAAACACTATTGCTTTCGAACATTCTGTGACACGATCATAAGTATATATAAAAATCGTGTCATTGCTAACACTTGTAGTACTAGATGGCCGATATCTAGTACTTTTTTGAATGAAAATGTGATTCTTAATAATTTTTATTTATTTTTTGTTTTTTCCAAGCATCCTTAATGAATTCGGATACTTTAAAAATATTAATAGGGACATGCATACAAGTTAATAGATAGTTTGCAATGAATTTGAAGATCATTTACAAGTTTTAGTGAAATTTGTATCTTCCATGTGGACATTAAGAAGTTTTAAATATAAAAATATGAGTTTAAATATTAAACTCACTCATGAAATAATCAAAACGAAAATTATGATAATATGCATACAGAGACAATTTGATATTAAATTTGCAAGAATTTAATACTGAAGATTTTCAGGTTTTCATGTTTTTTACAAGCAGTCAATTAAATAGTAATTGAATTGGAAATGTGTATTTTATATTAAAAAAGATATTGAAACATAAAAACGGTTTATCAATACAGAAAAATTGAAAGCTAATATTTTACAGAGAGAATAATATCACCGGTGTTAAGCAATATTCATAACTTCATTTTACAGATTCGCATCATCTGCACTTATTAATTATTAACGATCTCAAAGAACATATAAATCTTAATCAATGTAACTAAAATCAATCATATTATTGGGCCATGATTTTATAGATTTGATTAAACAATATGAAATAATTTCGTTTCCTGAATACTGGAGTAATTATTTATGAAACTGGTTGAATTCTATATAATGTTAAAATCAGAACTCGGTACTTATTGCATGTTGGTAAATTTGATACCAGTATAAGGGTTAAACTGTTGTTTGGTGACTTAGCATCTGACAGACCATCAAGCAACGATATCTATTAGTGAATGCACGACAAAAACTCACATGGAATAATAAAGACATATACTAAAATCTAAAATTAATTTCAGATAAAGCTTTAAACATTATAAATATATAGAAATTGGATTTTGTTATACAGAAAAATGAAATAAGCTGTTTTTAATTTCATTCAAATTTGAAGGATGCCCTCAATAACTAAAGTAACATTTAATTAGAATTCAAAACTAAACCGAGATAACTAAATAAATAACATAATATAACAAATTCCATTTTGTTTTCAAAAAGTGTCAAAATACTGAAGATGCTATTAGATATGTAAAGAGACAGATCTGTACTTCAATAGTCAAAGTAATGCCCTGCAACTAGTTTATCTGGATTTGGCGAAAGCATTTGATACTGTAACCATGAATTGCTACTAAAAGCTCTGTAGATATGGTTTTCGTGGAATTAGTTATTGATTGATTAAAAGTTTACGACTAATCGTAAACAAGTAGTGAAAATATATTACTATAAAGAACGAGTGGTCACTTTATTTCAAGGAACAATATTGGACGCACTATTCTTCTATTCTTATTATTCATCTTCCAAAGGGAAATTTGATATCTTCTTTTGCTGCGCAGACTTGTGTTATAGTTAATTGGTAAATCATGGACTGATTTCTTCAAAGAGCTTAAGTCAACTGTTAGCTAATTGGTTATGTGCAAACCTTAATATAACAAAGACAGATACTCTACAATATGGAAGCTATTTGGACAAGCTCCGGATCACTGTACATTGAGGATACATATAAATTCTCTGCAATATACAAAACTGTACTTGTCCGGAGATAAAAGAGATCAGACAAAATACCTGGGTATTCTTATAGATTGCAATTAAAATGGATTATCATATCATCATTGCAAATAAATTAAGATCTCATTTATATTTTGTTATCAAAATACTAAATTATTTTAAACAACACAACTTCTAGTGATATTTTATGCTTTATTGTCTATTACTACATTATGATTAATTGCGTATGGAAGAGCCTATGCTATTCCTTGAAACTTCTGAGTGATATTCAAAAACCAATTATTACACTGATATTTAAAAAGGATATAAAATACTCTTCAGAAATTTTATGTAGAAAGAAATAAAGATAATTGATATTAAGAAATATTTTATGTTGCAGTCAGTCTTGGAGAATTCTATCTATTTACAAAATATCTATGAAGTAAAAGTAAAGGCCAATTAAAAGAACTTTGTATTAGCAACCTTCCAGACGATAAGAAGGATACTAGTTGAAGAAATTTTGAATATATCAGTTATTAAGTTTACAATTTGCTATAAAGTTTGTAATTTGAAAATCTGAATGTAAATAGTATATCTGCATTGAAATCCTTCATCTAAGTTGTACTATACCTATTATAATTTATATATTTGCTTTTATAAATTTATTGTAATTAGAAAATATGTTAAATTTTTTGATTTATCTTACTTATTTTTAATTCATCTAGTATAGTTTTATAAAGTTTTTTCTTCTTTTTAAATTTTTTCTTTTATGTAATTAGTGCTCATGTATTTATCTTTAACATAATTGTTTTCCTTTTATTTCTTTACAAATGTACTATGTTTTACGATATCATATATATAAAGTGATTTGCGGGTTCGCACACACTTGCACCCAAATGATTACCTACATTTATCCAACACATTTTGGGCATAACCCTGAAGCGCACCTTAACTTATAGAGCTCACTTAAAAAACACATCTGCTAAAACTCACACTAGAAACAATACTTTGCTGAAGCTGTGTGGGACAACTAGGGGTGCTGCTCAGAACTTTGTACTTCAACTCTCGGACTTGCAGACAGTGCAGCGGTATATGGAGCTGCAGTTTGTTTGAACAGCCACTATGTACATTTGCTCAATACCTAATTAAATAACTCTATGCGCACCATCGCTGGATGCTTTAGGTCTGCTACGACCTATTGGCTTGCAACCTTGAACCGCATTATTCTCCCTGACCCCAAGGATACAGAGATCCCTATTGGAAGATTTCCGGAAGTCCACAATTACATCCAAACAGGCATGCTCAATAAACGGAAATTTAGGAACCTTCCATTCAAACATCTGCTATCTTAAATTAAAGCAATTTCCAAATGCGAGAAGAATTAGAGAAATACTGTATTCCTACAATCATTTTCTCGACACAAGCTATCTTTCAAAGACCTTAGGACTTCGTTAAGCATTTCAATATACATGCAAGGAAGATGAGCGGCTTCCTTATTCAAACAGGGCATGGTATCATCTCCAAATTGTGAGTATGGCGTCTCTTAGACCGTGCGTCACTATGCGGAGTATTTTATTCACAGTCTATCGGGGGGATCTGGTGATCTCCTGTCTGACACTGATGGCGGTGGAATGAATTCAGAAGCTGGATGTGCCCCTCTAGGGACTAACTACTTTTTGTATCCCTGTTTTACTGTTGTGGTGTCACATGGTGATGTATTGGCCTGCATTTGTTCCATTACGAGTCCTGTACGCTTGCCATAATATAAATAAATACAGAAAACTGACATTTACCTAATATACTCTATGACCTGTACACATAATTTGATAAGTATTGAAACCGATACCTCCTGTACTGAAATTGAATGTTAAATATTTATCATTCTTATCCGGAGACATACTTGTACCATCACGAGTACTCCAAGGTTCTCACTTGGTAACACTTTTATTTTTGTTATTTATTTAATGATGTAAACTTATTTCTTTCAAATTGCATGTTTTTATTATTTGCTGACATCTTAAAAATCTATAGAGAAATTAATACAGTTAATCATTGCAATCTACATAAGTGCTGCAATTGTCTTATAAATTAGAGTAAATCAAATCAGTTGACCTTAAATGTAAAGAAGTGCAAAGTAATGAATTTCACAAAACAAAGAAATATAGTCGACCATAAGTATTCTATTGATGGAGTGATACTAGACTGTGTCGAAGAAATAAAAGATTTATAAGTTATTTTGATCCTAAAATTAGATTTGATATACGTAAAGATAATATTGTAGATAATGCTAATCAAGCGCTAAGATTTATTATGAAAAACTGCAACTAACTTTAGAAACCGTTCTAAAATTAGAACTTTGTATTTAACATCTGTGCAGCCAATACTTATGTCCTCTTCACACAACCTGTTTCCTCGTTATGATGTACACAAAAAGAGAATTGAATCAGTTAAACACGTGTTTTTACTTAGCAACTTGAAATCTTAAATAACTATCACCAAAATTAAACAGCGATTACAGCGAAATTTTACTATATCTTCAATTTAGTTCCTTGAATCCAGTAGAAAATGTAATGAAAACTTATTTTATTTCTATTCAAATTAATAAATCATGATATTGACAGTAGAAAACTTATCCGTGATCAACTCGAAAATACCGTTTCTAACCCACATACTGACAGAAAGAACTAATCATTTCACAAGAACTAATTTGCAATTTTTATTTTCCTATATTGATGTAATGTGGCAGATACTATAACAGTGATATCAACATAATATTGTATCTCTGTTAGTCAATTCTTTTAATTATACAAAGTCACAATTATCTCTGTGATTACAATTAAAATTTATTTTAACATTTTACTTATTTTTAGTATCAATTATAAATATTGTATTAACTGTAATATTGGGCAATTGCTTGTTTAGATGTAAATAAATAAATAAATAAACTATCGAAAAAAAACATTAGTCGTACATAAGAAGTTGCATTTTTTAAAACTTATGTAGTACTCCTTTTTTTCTTGAAATATTCACTTATTCGATACACGTAAATGTGTAACTTCCAAATATTACTACATTACAATTTGCAACATTCCAAACCAAAATTCGTTCATTTGACCAAATGACTTGTACGAGCTTCTGAAAAATATCTTTCCTTCAGAGGGAAGTTAAATCAGCTGTCCCCTCTTGTACATTTACTGCATGTAAAAGATCTTCAACAGTCTAAAAGAAGCACCTAAGCTAAATACAAATGCCTGCACAAGTAATAATTCCTTCTCCATTAGTTCCTGAAAGGAAATGTACTGAAATTGCATTGGTCAGATGGAAAGCCAGGCCTCATGGCCCAAGTCTTGCCATGTAAAACAAGGCATCTATTCAATTGATTCAATATATACTGGAGACCTTATGAACATGAAGATCTCAATCACAAAACTTAAAATTTTTGCAGAACCATTGACATTCAATTATTCTAGCACTAATGTTGATTTTAATGGATTCTTTGCAATTTGTTAATAAATTCTGAATTACTAATATTTTCCACATTTAAGTTTTCTTCTGATTACATTAAATCCTGACACTTTGCTTCCAATTTGTGGAGAACAAAATAGTTAAATGATGCGTTTTTTCCAGGTAACAAAAACCATATATCAATAAACAATCAAATCAAAGTTGTTTCATGCAATGCAATGCTATTTCTTCGAACAATAAAATAACGTCCTCAAATGTTACTGTTTATCCATTATTACTTTTATTAAAAAATTTTAAAGAAACAAATCTTCGCAATATGAAGTATAAAGGGGGAAAAAAGGTTCATGAGAAATTGCATAACATTAATTAATGAAAAAAGAAAATTAATATTACGCATATTTACACAACTGTCATATGGCCAAATTTTTTCAGCTATTCAATCATTAACAAATACCGAACAAAACATTCCATTAAGTCTTTCATCTGATCATCTCAACTTTGTCCTTATGATATGCAGAACCAATTTCTTCCATAATTCAAAAAATTTACACCAGTAATTATGAATTATATCTGAAATAATATTTGCGACTTGGGAAACTGAACAGATAAAACAAAGCCTGCGACTTTTTGAAAGTGTTGAAATGACAGGGTAGTTCAGAGGAAGGACTAACTTTACTGTTTACAAAACATCATATAATTAACTTAAAAATGGGGCAAATGTTTTTTTAATTCATGTCACTAATCTTGCCACCTCCATGTACTTAATAGGTTACAAACTATTCCTGAAATAAGGATCTGTGAACAAGTTTCAAGAGCAGAAAATAAAATCTACAATTTTGCCCTACATTATTAGTATGACATTACTATTTATCCACATACCTCATTTTCAAAAGGTAATTGTTGTCGCTAGAGAAATTTTTACAAAAATTTATATTCAGTGACTCCAAAACAATTTATTGCCTCTGATTAAATCATGAACTGTGTATTCAGCAACGGATCCCCGAAAAATTATTACTTAGCAACACACAGACATTTATAAGAGTATAGTTATTATCCTACAGATACAGCCAAAAAAATGCTCCGCAAACACATCACAAATGGCCGAGGATTCATATCTTCTGCTTTTCATATACTGAACCTCAACCTGAACTGATTAAGACACTACAAATACTTTTTTCTCTACAGTACTAGGTGCTGAATCAGCACCTGAAGCAGATGCTGAGAAAGTGCATTTCAGCTCACCCAACAGGTGCACTCCAGGTCCAATAGGAAGAGGAGCTCTCGGGGATGATTACGTGGTCACCCAGCACACTGCCTTCCTCACTCTCCCCAACAGCCTCAAGTTTCACACACCTGAAGAGAAAATTGCCACTATTACATTATTATCCTACTGATATTAACTTATCGATTCTAGCAGCAGAAATAATTCAGAATTCCATTCTAAAAACTCAATTTCCTGAACTAGTAGCTTGAAACTGCAAACAACACTTCTCTGCTTGGCTACATTAAAAATAGCTACACAATGATCAATTTGATGGCATTACACAATGATTTACATCATTGCAGTTAGTATTACAGACAATGCTACACAGCAACTACAAATTAACACTTTCTAAAAAACAAACGATTTAAGATATAATCTATATATTTTGCACTCTCAAAGTACAATATTTAACTTTTATTAAATTGAGTTGCAACATTCAGTTAAAACTAGAACACCCTACAATTAGAATCACATGTAATGCTTGAGTTAACATACTGAGAAAAGGCCATTCAATCACAACATCACAGACCACTGATTTACGGGGTACTCAACCACTGAATAAAAAAAAAACACCAAACCACATTACATATGAAGAGCAGTAAAATGAACTCCAGCAGAAGAAACGGTTTCCTTGTGTACATGGTATTGTGCAAGTAAGAAGAAAGAAAAAAAAAAAGAAAGAAAAAACCATTGTATATTTGTTTTTTATCCTTTCGTATTTATGTTTTCAAAACGGTGTAATGCAATGTGCAAGAAATAATGCATATAATATGTAGCCATCTTTAGCTTACTCAATTCAAAATTTCATATTCTGTTCTGATCACTGCCTCATCCAACAAAATTCCTAACATAGTCAAGTTTTCACTTTGAAAAGAAAACGTACTATTACAAAATAGAATTTTCACATTTCAGTTAATTGACATTCTTTCAGAGTGCAGTGGAACGGGTTTGAAAAAGGGGAGGGAATTCTACCAGGGCTTTGCAACTCGCCATCAAAACAGGGAACAAAGCTCCAGAGTTACTCTAGGTATCGATCGCCAGGTACAGCTGCAAGTTGGGCCACAAAAAATTGAAATATAAACAACAGGTTTCGGGATAAATATTTTGAATGAAAAATTTTAAAGAAGAATGACATTTCCCTTTCAAAATACATCGTGAACAATCAAACACCCAAGACAATCAGCATCTCTATGAAAACGTCCCATTAATAAATAATTAAGAAATTCCGTAACTAACATTTTTTTCCCCTTCAACAACAGAAATAATGGAATATTTGATACAAAGAAAAAAGTACTTTTAAAAACTGTAAATCCTCAGCTAACATACTAAATTAAAACTACTAAGAAGGAACACATCTTACCAATTTTATCAATTCAATTTTACCATCACTGAATGCTGCTTGATACCATTCTAGTGTGTTTCTTCAAATTTGCATCACATTTCTGCCTTTTTTGATACAACTTCAATTCCATAACTTCTACTGATGGAGATAGATATTTGTTGCTTTTCTCATGGCTACACTGCAACAAATCCAAAATTTCAACACTTTCATCACTGTCCAAAATATTCTCATTATTATCGTCTGGTTAGCACACAATGTGATTTGTTTGTTACGTTTTTGTTTCCTTCTGTCAATACCTTTACATTCACAAACGTGAATACTGCAAACAATACGTAAAAATTCTTGATTCAGTACATTCTGTAGTATTTAAGAATACTTCTGGGATTCTTATTAATTTATTTTTGCTTCTTTATTATCATCTTCAAGAAATTAAATCATAGAATGTAAACTTCTGTATTCTCATTCAGAAAATCATTTAAGCAATATTAGCACAAGTGAAATGTAAAACATGTTACAAACACTGTAACAAAAATAGTCATGCGAGTGCTTCATCAGTATCCAGACAGACACTAGTGAATTTTATACAATTTAGAAGAAACAAAAAGCCAGATCTAAAGATGGATTTTACGTGAACATTTTTTCCTGTACTGTAAATGTAATTAAATAGGGATGTATACATGAATTTATTTAACTATGTGTTTGAAGTAAATCAGCTGTTGACAGTTTCATCCAATTGGAGGTAGAACAATATCATCACTGCCTGACATCACTGTAGTGGTGTATGATTTCCCGACTGGATGAAACCGTCAATTGCTGAAACCTCCCAGAAGCAGAACTAAACGAATCTTACAATAATTTATAATTAACGCTAATAAAAGTATGAAAAGAATATTTCATAGTGATGGAAATCACTCTAAAAAATCGAAAATTGACTTTACAACTTCACTTATACAGAAATAATGTGTTAAGTCAAAATTTTATTCAATATGTATATTCAAAATATTAATTTAGAGATATCTATGTACTTTGATTCTGTAAGTACCTAAATGTTTATTCTTATAAAATATTTTTTTTAAATTAATATTCAAAAATCAAAAAAATGACTCAAACTTGTCCCAAGTTTTAACTCCTTTTAAATGAAAAATTAATATAAACTATTTTAGTAAATTATAATTACGGAAGCAGGCAATCCTTGCTGGCCGACATATTAATACTTATGTGCATATAAACTATGTCAGAAACTAGTAGTTATGAAAGAGTAGCTTATCAATAAAAAAATTATTATTCAATAAATTATTTAATGCAACTTCCAACATGCATTCAAAAAAATTGAATGGTATATAAGTTATTCAAGAACTGCAATTGCAATACTGCGTAATAATATTTAATTATCCAATCGTTAATTTTCAAGAACATTAACGACCAAAAATTCATTAATAAAGAAACACTTTCTAAAAATGTCACGTTATAGAGAATAACTGTACCTCATATGAAGCCGATGCTGGTTCAAACTGTCCTTTTGATGTATACAATATAGCGAACTTCTTGACAGTAAGTGCCACAAGTCATCTTCAGCTCTCGCTGCCCCCTGAGCATGGAATATTCTGAAACTATGAATAGCCGAATTTCAAAAATACTGTCGTCTCCCCAAAGCCCTATTTTAATCACACATCAATGCACTCACTTTGTTCTCCATAATCTACAAAGATTATTCAATTAGGACAGTAGACATCTACCCTTGGCATGATAGTTGAAGACAAGGTCTACCACGCAGCTATGAACACGAGGCTGCCCGGTATCTGAAATCGACTGGAGCAAGCGCTCGCCCGCCGCGCTTCGAAGGCGAAAGAAGTGTGACGTAATCGACCCCAACCAGCCAATGAACACTCACTACGGGGTGACGTCTGAGCTCTGATGGAGGGGGTTCTTAACGAGAATGTATGTTCTGTACATAGGTATACATTTTAAAAATTGAAATTATGTCATTGAATTCATATCAATCCCTAATTTTAGCCACGGGACTGAAATGTCCACAGGCCGTATTCATAGTCGACATTCACACGATAAGTAATCGCTTAAGTAATAAGCATTATTACATTAGCAAAATTATTCGCGGGTTGCATACAAGCAACATTTCGTTACTTATTTGCCAGCATTTCTTCATTGGTTACTAGACACGAATCCAGAAGGCCGCGTATATCTACAACATAACAATGTATTTTGGCGGTTCTTGTTACAGCTCTGGTTTCAACGACAGAATATCAACAGAAAACAAATAAATTTAGTTTTGTTGCTTTGATGCGTTTTACCCGGTGCGGATAATTGCTATTGGTAGAATTTTTCCTATTTTACATTATTAGTATAAATTATTAAATGTAAAAATTAATTAGTATAAAAAATTATTATAATAATGGGAAAAATTCTGCCAATATATATATATATTATATATGTATAATTATTGGCGTATATTTGTTTTCAAAATATTCAAATTATCTTATCAAATTAACAATACTTAATTTTGACACTATAACACACTTCACATGAAGCAATTTTAACTCTTCAAGCACGCTTAATTTAATCCTTTTGGGACATACCATGGAAAACAAGAGGGCATCAAAACTTTATCTCCCAAAATTAACTTTTTTTTATAATCGTTTCACCTTAGAGTAAAAATGTTTTCGCTTAAATATTAATTATCACCCATTGTTGCATTACAATGAATTATTTAAGTTCTACGCATTCGCATTACATGTCCGTATTATTTTTTTTTTTTGATTACAATACAGGACAGAATTTTATTTTCAAAACGCCATTTGTTAGAGCATAGATAGACCTATGTTTATACTTCGTACCAATATTTCGCGTACATTTGTTGTTATTAATCCAAGCTGAAAACATTATTAATGTATTAATTCAAAATTCAATGTTTTAATTGAAACGAAAAAAAAATTGAGCAACGATGAATATTTGTAGGCAATCCTGAAAATTTCAAGACGGGGCCATGAAAACTAAGACCGTTAAAAAATTAAAACTCCCCGCGGCATTAGCCCGCCGCATCAAGTTTTCACGCTCCTTGACATTTGCATCGAATCACAACTTGACTGGGAAATTCAAACAAAGACGAAAAATGTCTCAGAGAAATCAATTCCATTATCTGGGACAAGACAAAGAAAACCTCGTGTTTCCGGAATAGTCTTCAGTCTCGCAAACCTCTCCGTAACATTTGGGCTTCCTCTTCGTGTGCAACTTTCGTTGTGAAACGAAACATCTCATTTCCTCGGTTATCTTCCTTTTCCTGGCGTGATTGGAATGCCTTTGAAGTTCAAAAGGGTGGCTGCACCCCAAAAGTATTCCACTATTTTCATTTATTTCGGCTTTTTAATAAAGCTTTTATCGCGCAATTTTTTTTTTTACTATTGAGTACAAAGTTGGACCAAAATGAATATAACTTACTCGCCTAAAGCCAGCATTTCCCTCAAGCAAGCTCCCTAAGGGCCCCTTCCCACGGCGCGGCCGCAGCGCACTTGGCAGCAGCGCGGCGCGTAGCAGAGCATTGGTTTGAAAGGAGGCCTTCCCACGTGCAGCGGGTGGCGGCTGCTGCGGCAGCCAACGCCGAACTCCAGCTACGCGAAGCGGAGGAGGGGCCACGCGCCACCGCTAGCAGAACACAGCTTTAAATGGGAGCGTTCCCACTGCGCCGCGGCCGCAGCGTTCTACCTGCTCCGGTCCCTTTGTTCGTCCTCGCCGGAGGGTCGGCGAAATCTACCCCTCCAGACCCCACCCCCTTCCACAGCGGGCAGCGGTGGCTGCGGCGGTGGCTGCGTCGGAAGAGCTCTGCTCCTTGAAGGAAGCGCGCTGCGATCGCGCCGTGGAAAGCCGGCCTTAAAGCAGTGTTCTGCCAGCTAACAAACTAACTTTGACCCAAGGGCAATTTGCGCCTGAGATTAGAACAAGTCAACGCCCGTGGTAGAGGCATGGTTTTGCTTTTTACTTTATTTTCTTCTTTCCGATTTTCTTATTTACTAATCAACTAGATGTTAACTTCACTCAGTTTGTCTTCGTATCTTTCTCCATACGAGAATACGTAGCACAATGCAACGGTTTTTATATTTTCCTCGTAATCATGATCCTCTCGATTCAGGTTAATATTAAAGTGACGACGGGGGGCTCAGGATAACCCTATCACCTTTGTAGGTTATTCAAACACCTACACACACAGGAAGCACGCACGCAAACAAATACTTTAACGAGAATACAAATCCATTCGAAACTGCTCCCGCTACCAACTCACTTTGCACATCTTCCATTCCAAAGACATCCACAAAATCCCACGACTTGAAAAGTCAACTTTCTGCACTTTTAATAAGCGTCTTTTTAACAAATGTTCTTGTAAGTAGCTTTGTTATAACTGTTTTTTGAAATTTTTATTACAGAAAATTCGAAACATGAAATAGTTTTCATCATTAAACGATTATTCACAGTTTGCTTGACTACATGTTACCAGCGAGAACTCTCGCATCTTAAACCCCACCCTAACTTTTCCTCAGGGTATCGTGAATTTGAAACATGGGAACATGTGGTCCATTTTCATCGTAGTTTCCGCCACAATTAGGTACACAGAACTTGTAGACCACGGCAAAAACTTTAATGAATGTTCAACTATACGCATAAGAAACGATCCCTATCGGTATCAAGCACCTATTAAAAGTCCTAATAGTTGTTATTGCGAGATCAAATTTGAATTAATAACAGTACAAATAAATCTCGTCAGTTTGCGCAAGACACGGTGTACACCGCCTAAATAGTATAAGATGTTTATGTTAGTCTTTAAGACTCTAGAACGCCTTGTTTAGGAGTTATTTAACGATATAGCTTACCGTATGTGGTGGATTGCATTTGGCATGAGTATTTAGATGCGTTTCTTATACAAATCCTTCATATTTTTGAAATAAAAATGAAATTCGTCACGTCTCTGTGAAATTCTCTTTCTATAGAGTCTTCATTTATAAAGATCCGTTCCGTATGAGAGCTTCAAAAGGTTGAATACTTCTGAAATAATATAGAAGACGATCCCACGAAGCAGTAATAACTTGAGTTGAAAAAGTTTTACTCATTCCGATAGCAATTTTGAGTAATATTTATCCTTATCGTAATTCCTATGATTTTAATTATCCGTTCGTGTTATATAATGTGTTAATTTGTAAAATAGTCACACTAAATATCACAC
>BOPP01000597.1:0-29878 GCA_017312745.1 Gryllus bimaculatus | reverse complement strand
TTTACTTCAATACTGTCAGTTTATTTAATTCAAGTAAATAAGCAGATCTAAAAACGCAAATAAATGCAGGAAAGAATATTCGCTTATAAACTATTTTATTCTCTAAATTAGTCTATTTATGTAGTTGTTTTAGACATACCTTTCTATTAATTCCGTTCCTTTTATATATACGAATTACACAGACTTTTCGAATGTCTTTAAAATGTTGTTTCGAAGAATCCGACAATATAAATATAGGTGCTAACTTTAGTGTTATTTCTAAACAAAGAATTATGTATTATTAATTTTTGGTTTATTAGAGATATGTTAAAAACAAATATGATGTAAAACTTACTGTATAATTATTCGTTTTTACATTTATTTCAAATTGTTATTGTATTAGTCATTAAATATTCAGACACTGTGATACGAAAATGTCGATAACTGATAAATTCGAATCTTGTGTTGCAATATAGAAGATACCTGTAATAGCAATTCCGGGGGCATTATTCTGAAACTGTTGCGAAACGAATGCGATTCTCGCCATTTAAATCGCGAGATGCTGTCTCTGTCTGATATCGTTAGAAGAAAAGAGACAGCGGTGGCCGATAACACCGGAGAATCGCAAGACCAATTTTCTATTATCGCTCTATTATTCTTGTCTAATGAAGAAGGAAAGGACAGATTTATAAAATAGGAAAAGCTTTAAATTTTAAGTGAAAGAATCGTAAAATTTAGTTTTTTGTCAAAAAATTTGAAAATGTATTGAATTGGAAAATAAAATAACGTACGTATATAATATTTTCAAAAACACGGAGACCGGGTAGATGTATAGCTCAAAAAAACCGGAGTGTTCCTCTCTCGCGTCTGAAAACCGGAGGTGGAGAAGCCCTAGCAAATTGTCACTCTTTTAGACTGTATGAAATTCACCTACGATATAATGATTGCTTTACTACCAACTAGCTTATAAAGCTCTCAAATACTCTACGCTTTAGCTTAGCAAAACACTTTGTTTATGGGGGAGATAAAGGGATGTTTATAGGTGTTTTTGTTCGGCCAATTATGTCAGAATATATTCCTCGCGTAAAAACCATCTTGAAACATTGACCACGAACATTTTAAAAAAAGAATTGCCAAATTGGTCCAGGCGTTGGTGAGTTATTACTGCTTAAATCAAACAC
This sequence comes from Gryllus bimaculatus, assembly GCA_017312745.1. Taxonomy (NCBI): domain Eukaryota; kingdom Metazoa; phylum Arthropoda; class Insecta; order Orthoptera; family Gryllidae; genus Gryllus; species Gryllus bimaculatus. The sequence goes on along the minus strand of BOPP01000597.1, from coordinate 28,718 downwards.
ATATTTGCGATTCAGTTTTGTTATATTATAGATATAGAAATACCCGAGAGTCAGCCAAGCACAACAAATAGTGATGAATTAATTATAACAATTTGCAACGAGAAAAGAATAAAAAACTAACATTAACAAATCATGAAAAACACAACAGGAAACAGGATGCTTCTTATAACACAAATTTATTTTTGAAGAGCAATAATTTGTTTAAAACAAAGTTAACTTTTAGTTTATTCATTGTCTCATAACAGCACGGGCATAGAGAGGAAGCTTCTTCAAAACAAGACCCTTTGGCACGAACAAAGCACTCCCGACTTTCTCGACATCCCTTTGACTGCTGTTGAGAAAATGGTCGGTTTGTATGATACGAGGAATGAACGTCACTTTTCTTGTCTCAATGGATGCCTAATACCCAGTAAAATTTCGCAGGGGTACAGTTAGAAAGAATTGCGATATTAGACCATTGTTTCGTTATTATACGCGGTTATTACAGTAGCGACCTTACCCCCTCCAACGCTTCTTTCAACCACGCCGATTCTGTTCTATCTTCTTACTCCTCACATAAAAATAAGAATGAATATTCGTTAAATTGAGCTGGTCAAGATCATCTGTCGTGGCGACATGCGAGTGATACTGGTACGTATTAGGCAAAACAAGCGACTGTTTCGCAGGGAGTAGAAACTGATTATGCTGACATAAATGTTTACTCTTTTGAATTCGGATTGCGTAATATTGGAGAGCAGCGTATTGAGTTGCTTGTTGACGGATGAGATCCGTAAGATTGGTCACATAGCAAAATATTGACCAGTTGGTTTGTTTTCGATTTCTTTCTCTTCTCCTCCGTGTATTTTGACGTGGTCCCTAATTTCCTATTGCTAGCACACCATGTATTAATGTTTTTAACGTCCGACTCCCGGACGGAAGCGGAGGATACTAGGAGTCCGAGCGATAATCTGTCGTCAATCTCTGAGCACTTATTACCATGCTACCGGTTTGAACCCTACGCAAACTTGCGGGGTGTGTAGGCCAATGCCACAATTTAAATTTTTTTTACTATATTCTAGTTAAATACACAACTAAATACGATTGATCGGAAATTTACGAAGAATGCTTGATATGGACAATTGCATTGTTCAAGATACGAGCCATTATAAAATTATGTTCTTCTTTATTTATCTTCAGGAGACAACCTTATAACGTTTCAAGAAGCCACTAGTTAGCAAATTGCATTTCTCCCAACAAGAGAATGAGAGCTGGTCGCGCCGAGTTAATCCCTAGAGACTCTAACACAGTGGCGAGGTCTGCGCTCTTACCATGTCAATTAATTTCTCGTACGAAAAAGGGATAGAGGCTCCCTCTCTCGATAACAATACAAGGCGCAACTATGCAAGCACAAGTTTCCTCCAGTAACGTGACCTTTTATAAAGCTGGTCTGTGGACAGACACCCTCTGTGGGCGAATGCTAAGGGTTATTGAACGACATTCGCTTTGTGAACTCAGGGAATAGAAGGCTCAGGTAGGGATTATTTGTTCAGTGTCAAACAGAGTGAAAATGACAGTAGTTGTGTATAATATGCGATTTAAAATCGCGTGGGTTGTTGAGTTTTGATATAAATGCAACGGAGAGAGCTAAGAGAAAGGCGAGTGAAATTCAAAATTTTTAATGCCCAACGTTCACGCGGGCAGGTTCCAGGCGGTAACCCTCAATCGTACTAACCAGCCGCCACGTACGCTGACTATAAAACTTCCGGTGATCGGACGAGAACCGGTGCTTTCAACGTGGTATGGACGTTGGCGAAAGCATGTGCGTTTTATGCATGTATTTAAGCATGAGTTGGTATTAACGACACTTATTAGTATTCAACCCTTTCATTTCTCTCTCTTACGACTCACTTTACGCCATTTCAGTGTATTCTAAATACCGAATACCGGCGCGCTATCCACATTATAAGTAGATATTATACGAGTTCAAAAGAGAAATGAATACCAAAACATTTAAAATCATCGAAAACGCGTAAAAAGCAATACTAATAATTATGAAACTTGGCACATGTCTTGCAGTTTTTCAATATGATGAAGAAAACTCAAGTAAATGAAAACTCAAGGCCTTTTTGGTGTGGATGTCGGTTATTCTCATGATTATGCCAGTGGTGTATACGCATGTAAAGAGTGACCTTTTTAAAAAAGGAGTATCATATCTGCCAGTTTGTTTACCTGAATTGCTTTCTTTTCATTCAACCTTAGAAAGCCGCAGTAGGCAGCGGGGACGAGCGCTCTATCCGGCGACGTGGTAAGCGGCGTTCAACAAAGCTAAGGAGGTCGGTGAGTTTGCTGTTGCCCTTGTTCTATTAGGGAATCTCGCAACTCACGGCATTTAGCGAGCTCTGTGGGAGAAGTTTGGAAGTGGTGGAATAAAAACATTTGTGGAATTTTCGTTATTTATATGTTTTATAAAAATTTCAGAGCATTTTAGAGGAGTGCTTTAAATCTCTATAAAATGACATTCTTAAACATTAACGCTCTGGCGTTTAGAGAATGTTTTTGTTAAGAAACTCATTTCACGTTTTACTGTGACCCACCAACCATGCGCCATCCCCCTGAATCTTGTATATGTTACGATTACGATAGTATCGAAATAATGCCTTTTTTTAATTTTTAGAGAATTTTAGAACGTAACTAAACACGGGATTGACATTGCTTGACATGACCCTATATATATATATATATATATATATATATAGTCACGTACTTATCGGCGATTAACATTTTTCACCTTTCTAAGGCTCATCAATCACCTCTGATCACACCTGAGCTTTTGGTTCGTCACACTTCTCCACAGTTTCACATTTTCGCCCATGCTTCTACTCTCTCTCTCTCTCTCTCTCTCTCTCTCTCTCTCTCTCTCTCTCTGTGACTCTCTGTCTCTCTGTGTGTTTTTCTCTCTGTCTCATTCAGTGTCTCTCTCTCTGTGTGTCTGTCTTTCTCTCTCTGTCTCTCTCTAATTGTCACTCTCTCTCTCTAAGTGTCTCTCTCTAAAGAGTATCTCTCCTTAAGTGTCTCTCTCCCTAAGTGTCTCTCTTTACGTGTCTCTCTTTCTCTCTCTCTCTCTCCCTCTTTCTCCCTTTTTTGTGTATCTGTCTCTTTCTCTGTGTGTATCTCTCTTTGTGTTTGTGTGTGTGTGTCTCTCTCAGTCGCTCTCTCTCTCGCTCGCTCTCTCTCTCGCTCTCGCTCTCGCTCTCTTTCTCTCTCTCGCTCTCTCTCTCTCTCGCGCTCTCTCTCTCTCGCGCGCGCTCTCTCTCTCTCTCGCTCGCTCTCTTTCTCTCTCGCTCTCTCTCTCGCTTTCTCTGTCACACACACACAAGTTTGCCATGACTTACACCGCAAATCTCGAGCAATAAATACACACATAAGACCGAGTACCTAATAAAATTAGAAGAGTAGTAGTTTCTGTAGTATCCGTACCTTACAACACCAGATCAGCAAATTCTCATTAAAAACTGACATAACAACCATCTTCGCCAAGGGCATTCGCATACTGTTTGTGTGTGTGTTTGTGCGTGTGCGTGTGTGTGAGGAGAGAGAGTGTGTGTGGAGAGGAGAAGTGAGAACATAAATAACCTCCCGCGCTTTCCGCATGACAGGCAATTTACAACGACCGGTTCGTATATCAATCAAAATCATGACAAAATCATCATCTTCTAATGAATGAATGGGGGTCGCTGTCGCTCGCAGCAGCGGGAAGGGAACGCTCGCGCTTATCCGCGAGCAAACGCCCGGCGCCCAGGCGACGCGAGGAGGTACAGCGCGCACACGCCGCATTGCGCACGCAGAGCCATCTACCAGCGACTCTCAGTACTCGCATCTTTGTCTCCAAGCGTTCCACGCGCTCTATGTTAACGCACCGAAATATTTCCTTCTCTGCTTGGAATATCCATTCTTGATGTGTGTATGTACAGAATGAATTACAGCCTATCTCAGAGGTGTACTTACGTACTTTTCCCCACCACAAAGTTATGAGATGCTGCGGGAAAACCCGGTGAAGTTTCGGCAGAAAAACGAGAAATGAATAATAATGGTTAATAAGATGTAAAATGAACAATAATGAATGTAACAACCGAGTAATTTTGATGTATATCAAAAGATTACATTTAATTATTAATTTTTGTATTTTTGCTAGCGGTACCAACAATGCTAATTGGTTAAATGTGTATCCCATACGATGCAGTGGCCATTGTTGCAACCCATTCTCTGATGACAGAAGGCTTCGTTCGCCTTAATACACACTATTAATTTTATTTACGGCAAAGATACGCATTCTGCATCGTTGGTACATTTACGTAGAACGTGAATACACTGCACTCAATGGCAAAAATCTGTTTTCTTAAGCATTTTAACTTTAAAAAAATATTTAAATATTTATTTCGGTTGTTTAAATTTTTTTCTAATGGCAGTTGAAGACAGAAATTTTCATATTATAATAATACGTAGCCATTAACACTCAACAAGAAAGTATGTTCTGTTGTAGCACCACTAGTTTAGAAATTCCAGTCGAAATTCATTTTTTTTTCATTCATTTTTTTATTGATGTTGTGGGGCTAGTGATCAATGAAGATAAATACCGAAGGGGACTGGCAAAGGTGATCTCTCAGACATTTTGTATAATTCTATTCAATTTATTAAAAGCAGCTACTATATATCTCATTCAAATGAATATTCTCCTTTTGAATGTAATTACTTTAAGGTTTAAGCAAACAATTTGAACAGTGGCTTAACGATCGGGCCCGCAATGCCGGAGAGCCCAGGTAAAAGGGGATATTTTTATTATTTAAGATGCTAACACAACTTGTTTGGTATACACTTTTATAAAATGGGCCCAGATAATAATTTTCGGGCGGGCCCGCACTCAATTCGCTACGCTACAGAATTTGAAGTAATGCTTTAAAAATATTAACGGAACCGCACTGAAATTGGTTGAAGTACTATGAAACTCTCTCAACATGTGTCCTGCATCATATATTTGAAATAGTACGTACGTACTTCTTTTAAAATACATACGAGGAAAAAATTTAAAGAAAAAAATTGAGCCGTTTGTAAAAGTAATTGTTTAAAATTTGCGTAAGTTCCAGCCAAAATATATTTTCATAAATTTGTTCTTGAACTTACTTCAACCCAACCTTTTTATGATGAAGAAATTTCATTGAGTAAATACAATTATATCTTCATTGTTGTATGTACAAGCCTGGTCAAGATTGTAAGGGCAGTACAGCCACAGCAGTCTCGGGACAGAAGACCGCGTGTTCAAGTTTCGCCTCGGACATGGGTATATTTGTGTATGTCCACATGTGGGTGTCGTCCTTTCTTCTCTCACCAACATCATCTCATCGTCCATACCCCAGGGTATGTCTAGGTCTAACAACTTTGGGTGATAAAAATCAGGATTCTGCTAAAATGCTGATTCAGCTAAAAATTGAACATGACATTCTTCCAAGCTCTGCCTTTAAAGAGCAGATTTCATTTAAGAGAAGAAAACTATCTTGAATATTATAGTTGTAGGAAAACATCGAAAAAAATTTTAAACTTCCGCAATTTGCGAAAAATAAAGAGTTTTCAAAGAAAATGAGACCCAGATCATTCTTCTAAGCGTCCTGAAAACTATTGGAGAACAAAGTTTAATTAAAAAATTTGGGAACTGTGTTTAGAAAATTTGGAAAATGATAGTGAGGTTTCATATTATATTACACCAATATTCAAAATATCCGTTTCAAATTTGTACGCCGCGAGTTCCTTCAAATCGATCACAGAATATCAATTTTATAAAAAATCTTCTGAACGCTAGATTTGTCTACAACCCAAAAAATTACTTTTAGGAATCAATTTCCAACAAAACAGGATTCCGACTATTCATGACTGTTAGATGTAGTGTTCTACATACAGGAACGAGATTAATGCTTTTTTTCTCAACAGGGCCCGGCATAAACATTTTTTCTGTCGATAAATCGCCGTCTTTTCCCGCGGTGTTAAAATACTTTCTCTATTCTGTGTTAGTAGTACGCTAGAAAATAATATTGTACGCAATTCGCACGAATGTGTCTTTAGTGTCCTTCAAAATGTCTGACTCAATATTACATTCGTACGCCAAAGACTCACTTCCTTTACTATTTATGTCCATTCGAGTAATTTCTATCGAGTGGTTTCTTTGCGAACATGTCGCCAAGGAGGACATCCAGTAGAATTAAGCTTTTCTCGGCACAAGAATTGTGAGGAAAGGGTCTCGGATCACCTGTTGTCTTTTCCCCAGATGACCTTGTCCCCCAAGTTGTCCAGTTTCCAGAATAGTACATTTTAAATTGTTTGGCGTAACATGGCACTAAACATGTGCTATTAAATCACGAGAATTCTAAAAGACCTACATCTCATTTATAAAATCATACAAATCCATTGACATTCTTAATTTTCTCACCACATACGAACTCACGTTTAAAAACATACATAAAACGCACATGCTTTCGCCAACGTCCATACCACGTTGAAAGCACCGGTTCTCGTCCGATCACCGAAGTTAAGCAGCGTCGGGCGCGGTTAGTACTTGGATGGGTGACCGCCTGGGAACCCCGCGTGACGTTGGCATTAAAAATTTTGAATTTTCACTCGCTTCTTGGCTCTTTCCCGTGCATTTCTATAAAAACTGCACAACCCATGCGATGTAAACATATTATCACACAACTTTTACTGTCCTTTCTTGAGACACTGAATTTGCTACCACATCATAGTGATTTCTCTGAAGTTGTTTGGCTAAAGCTTGTTTGGCTGTACTTCAAAACCCAGCAAGTACTGAAGGTGGTCTGTTTCCCTGTGTAATCAATAAAAACCGACATTTCCATGTAAATGCATGTGTTTATTTAACCTTCGATGACCTTTCATACTCTTATAATAATAATAATAATAATAATAATAATAATAATAATAATAATAATAATAATAATAATAAATAGAACAGTTCCTTTTTAATTAAACAGGTGTACACAGAATTCTTCATTTACGTCGTCAGTGGGAAGCGTTTCGCTAAGTTCAGGCCTATGTTTGAAAGATAATATAGACAATAGATAGTTATTGTTAAAATAATTTAACAAAGATTAGGAGTGAGAGTCGTGTCTTCGCCCCCACTGTGTTTGTGCGTGTTGTAACCAGATGTGGTAAGTCTTGTAGTAAGGCCAGTACAGTTTGTGATCATTAGGGAATTGATTTCTATGATTTTACATATTTTTTTGCGTTGCTTCAGGGCGTAGCTAAGTCGATTTACCTGTTGGGGTGTATTTGTGTAATTATATGCAAATATTTTGCATATTTCGTTAAAATAAATACTAGAATATATTTATTAGTGATGTTTATTGATTAGAAAGAGATCGACACAATTTGCGTCCTTTCTCTCTTCTAAAGATGATAAAATACTTGAACAAATGTAGGGTTTTTTCTGAAACAACACTTTTTAAACCAGACGGAAGACATGCAACAAGACATGCAATGTACTTCGCCAAAATAAATAATTTCTTCAATTATTTGCCACGGCGAAGGTACGTAGATTGCACAAAAATATATATTTTCATTCCGAGCTTGCTTCTCCTGAATTTTATCAAGAAAGATTTTTACAGGAATTGAAATATTGTTAATTTTTATTGCTTATTAAAGCGCATAATTCACAATTTTTGGGGCTTTAATGCATTTTTTAAAAGCTTACTTCAAGATTTTTTAGTACATAAAAATCTTCTCCCTAGTGGTTATAATGTCATTTTATGTATGTTGTAATTGCCATTTAGTATATCTTGTGTTGATCTTATAACACCAGCCCTGATGAGGGAATAAAAATATCACTAAATGTCGGTAAACTATGTTTTGACGCCTTAATTCACTCCGATCACATCCGGTGACTTAATTACCCATTTTTAAGTACATACAATTTTAGGTAGGATATTTCATCAATATTATGCAACATCTCGGTTATGCGGGAACTGTGTAGACGCAGCTCGAACAGTATTTATATAATAAACCAAATAAATACATTGTAACAAAATTTAAAACAAAATGCGGGACGGCAAACAAAAACATTTTTACAAATCCAAACCGAAAAAAACCTTGGCACGAGCCCTGCTCCTTCCCTGCTTCTTATGAAAGAAAAACAACACCAACAACCCTTGGGGGGACGATCGCAGTATCACGCTACGCGGTACTCGGCGTTCAGATGCTTGCAGAAGGTGGCAGTGAACGGATTTTACATGCTGCGCACTCTATCAGAGAAAGTTGCTACTCACAAGAGTTCCGTCAAGAATTGAACGCTCTCTCTGGTCGCAATATTTCAACGTTTGAATACATGACTAGTTTTCATGTTTATTTTCAATTGTACCTTTGGAGTCAAGTTGACCAAGTGGAGAAAGTGAACAAATATTTTTTTTTTAATACACAAAAGACACAATAGCACAAAATAATAAAGTGTCTACAAACTAATTTTCTCGGTTAACATAAAAGATAAATCTGCATCACATAGAACTAAAACTCTTCAAACAAACTTTTGTTGACAGCCCAAACATGCAGATGAACTTATTAAATTACAAATACGTGGAGGAGCATATTTTAAAACAATTTACCCTATTTGTAAGTCCAAAATTGTTTAATTGATATAAAAAAAGTATTGTATATCTATATTGTATTACTAATATGTTTAATCAAATATAAGTGAATTCCTGTTCATGTTTTCGTACTACCCGAGATTCGTTGGAAAGTATTGAATTATTAAATTAATCTCACCACTATTGTAATTACTGTACTGTATAACAAACCGGTATTAAATCAAATATCGAATATGTAAAATATTGAAGAATCGCTACGAACCTTCGGCTGATGTGACAATAATATATCAAAATAAAATAAAAAAATTTAAAAAAGTGGTTTACTAAATGATGTGCATTCTACATAGAAAACGCCGATTCTCGACTAATCTCCGAAACATGGAAGTGGCCAGCGGCGCTGGTTAATGTAATGGGTTATCGTGGGTCTTAACAGATGTGTCTTGCAGTGTGTCGTAGTAAATGATATCCATCAAAGTGAAATATGTGCTCTTCAAAAGTTGAGTTAAAAAAGTGATATTATTTTGTTTTTAGTTTTGTTTTCTGTTTTTTTCCGCACGCAGAAATTGAAGTATGGTTTGTGAATGGCGCCCCGGCATTTCCTGCTTTAAATCCTACAGTGACCTAAAGTAAGTCGTAAGTACACCAGAGAAACTAATATCATAAAGAAAGTACCAATAATTTATATTGCAATTCAAACTAATGTGGTATCGCCAACGTCCATACCACGTTGAAAGCACCGGTTCTCGTCCGATCACCGAAGTTAAGCAGCGTCGGGCGCGGTTAGTACTTGGATGGGTGACCGCCTGGGAACCCCGCGTGACGTTGGCACTTCCTCTTTTTGAATTTTCACTAGCTGAACAAAAGTCATTTTTATTCCTTGCACGTTGAAAATATACCATGTAACATATTCATCGATTCTTTTTAAATTTTCCTTTTAACGAAATAAGATACAACATTCTCCATATTGGAGATAAATAGTATTTATAATATTAATTATATTAATATAATTAATATTAATATAATTCAATAATAATTCATTTAATATGTAGTTCATTCCTAATTTTGATGAGTGAAAACTGATCTGAAAACATTGGAAAATAAAATAATTGTGATATAATGTTTTACTCAAAATGAAATATCAAATAGAGCATAATATATTTTCATGAAAATGAATTGAGATTGAATGCTAATGTTATCATTTCCCCCAGAGATTTGATGTTTATGTGTTCACATGATTCAGGAAAGAGTTCGAGTGAGGCCATGCCTCTCTGAAATAATTGTGAGCAAGGATGGATAGGTAATGAATCAGAGAACTGAAAGTGAGCTTGTTTCTCTAGGTAATTAGAAGCACCAATGTCTTTAGTAGAATTTTTTAGAAGGGTATTGTCAATATTAATTCAAAAATTTGATCTGCACAATGACTGAGGGTGCACAGAAATTTAAAAAAGTTTTTGTGTCTGATTATGCAGGTTTAATCTTACTGTTTAGTCTACATCAAAATAATTTCATAGTTGTAATAATTGTAATAACACATGAACTAATAGACAACAGAATTTTATTTATTACAGCCAACTTCCAATGGCTTTGCCATTCTGATGGTTACTGATGTTGAGGTCAATTGACACACATTGGTATTTTAATTTTGGATTTGGATCTGTTATTATTTAACAGCTTTGAAAGGTGACAAGATTTTGTCACTGATATGTGGTTTTGGTTATTATAATAATTTACACAGGCAGACAAAAGCAATGTCCAAACAAATTATTATATTTTGGATTGTGATAACATACTGTTTGATAAATTGAAAAACTTCGTTTCTATTGAATGATGAAAAGCTTTCCTATCCTTCACAACTGAAAATAAAAAAACAATGCTTCAAACAAAGACTCAGCCTCTCATTTTTCTTTTCTCGAATTGATTTACATATATTCGTTTAATATTCATGTAAATTACCTACATTTTCTATGAAAAAAACAATTAAACACCTTTTGTTTAAATTATGTTGTTGATATATTTCAAGATTACTTTGTGTTTGTTCTTATTATTATTTTGTTCAACATCAATTACTTAGCATGATATCAAAGACCATAAGGCTACATTAATAAAATCATTAGAATGATATGAGTATGTGACAGAGTTTTAAACGACTTGAAGCAAATGGCAGTCCCTGCTTTTCATCCAAAAATATCTTCTATAACTGTGAGTTAGTAAGGAATATAAATGCCCAAGAAATTACCCAAACCTCAAATCATTTCATGGCTCCTATCTGATAAACCCTGCACAGGTACTGGGGTTACCCTCCAAGCATCTGCTGATGCTATTAATTTAACTGCAGATGTTCAAATAGTTAAAGTTCTTAGTTATAATTAATAATAACGAATTGCTGAAGATGGTTTTTATCCTGGGTATATCATAAAAACAAGTTTTAGAATGTTCAAATGATAAGGGCAAGTAATAAAGTGATATATTAATTCAAATATTCATTTCTAAGCATATAGAGACATCATTAGTAAATAATAATTAAGAATAGTTATAATGATTGAATCACAGTACCTAATTTTTTTTATAATTTTACCAAGTTCAATATATTAATCGCGAACTTAATATACTCTTGAAGTGCGAAGGCTAGTATTTCCATAATAACTTTCAGTCCAAGCTTATACAGTTTAAGAATTGTACAGTCATATATTTAATCTATTGTAAGAAAAGGAAGAAGGAAAAAAAAAAGTTGCATCGGCCGGGAATCGAACCCGGGCCGCCCGCGTGGCAGGCGAGCATTCTACCACTGAACCACCGATGCCCACGGAAAGTGAGCGAATGTTTAAGAAATAAACTTGTAAGTTGTTTGATCGTTTGCCTCATTTTCAGGCGAAATTGTACAGAGGAAACCAGTGTTTCTAGCAGGAATTTATACGAATTGCTATTTGCAGAAGGAATTAACTAATTGCCGCGAAAATTGCCACAATTAATCGTGCACAGATAGTGAAGCTACATTATCTAGAACAGGTGATGAGACGTGACATTTTTAGTTGTCATCCCCAGATTTGCGGTGAACTAGTGTACGTTTTTGTGAAGCGCCTGAGGAGGGGGATAAGCAGTGTACTCCGTTTTATAATCGCCTCCAAATCACTGTCACTTTCACAGGCGCGGATCCACGGGGAGGAAAATCCTCCCCCAGTTTTTTCCAGTTACTATTAATTTTAACTTGTCCCGAAAGTTTACGTTCAGTTCGTAAACGGGACTAAACAATACGAACTGAACGCTAATTTCAGTTCGTGTTTTTCATCCTAGAAATAATTTTTTTTAGCCAATGCTGTAGAAGTGCAGACTTTTCCTGTGCAATGGTGTCGCTTCGCTACACGTGCCAAGTTGCGGACGAGGCTCGGACCTTCGGCCCTCGTGTTAACATGAAACATCCTTGAGTCTGTCAAACGCAAAATTAATAGTTTAATGCGAATACTCACATTAAACATCGTTGGTCTTTCGTCCTAGAATATAGCTTCATTTTCTTTTTAAAGAAAATATTATTATCCTGACCTCCACGAACAACAATGAACCATAATTCCAACATGAGAAATACTAAATCATTAAGACGAACCGTGACACCGCTAACTTGCGATCAACCTCTTATTCATTTATTTTTCAATTAACCTCGCATCTCCATTATAGCTGTAATGAAATTGAAATTGCTTCAGAAATCCTCGGTTGGACTGCAAAACTAAAATTCATTCAATGCAGTAAATGTAAAAAGAAATAATTATTTTAAAATTAAATTAGATATTCAGTATAATTCATCATGATTATTGCCTTTTCTGCAAGAAAGTGAGCCCAAAGGATGAGGATCGGTTCGTCGTTTTTTAGCGCAACATTACATAACTTTCCCTCAGTACCGAGAAAGTAATAAACAGTTTTTCTGCAGAAAATTCGCCGTTTTCTCGCACAGCATTACATAACTTTCTCTTTACTCCGTAGCTAGAAAGTAATACTCAAGGAACGCTAAAAACAATACTACTCACGCATAGTGTCGGCATAGTGGTGCCCCAATAAACTCGGGGTCGGCTCATCTGTTTTTCACGGAGAAGGTTGTTATGCTGACTCTGTTGAAACTCTCTAGATGGTGCTGCAGCACAAATGACGCTTCAGTGAAATGCAATTCCTTATCCACATGGGTTTTATTATCGCTGGGCGTTGCCGTGAAACGCTGGGCTGAGTCCAGCCGGACAGGACGAGCGGGCGAGATGTAGACGGAACGAAGCTAAAGGCCTGCAAATGCAAACACAAACAATGGCATAGCTGTAAACATCAACATAAGTGATATACAGAAGTATTTACAAAGTATAACATAAACGTAAGCAAAATAATACTTTCTATCGACTGTGAGAAATTATAGTTCACTGTTGGTTGTGAGAATCGAATTCGAGGTATCGACCGTGTCCATGGCTCATGGTACATGGCGTTAGTTCGACTATAGACTTCGATCCTATTTCGATACTCTATTTTGAGTTAACGTACTGTGATTGGTTTATTTCTCATGTCTTACTGAAGCATAAGCACAGAAGTTTGAAGCTTGCAAGCTTTTAAGCTAACGTCTTACGTGTTATGCCTATGTGAACCCATTGTAAATGGATAGGCCTTAACGCTGAATTAGTATACAGAAGGCGACAGTAAGAGGCGACTGTGGCACGAGAACACCAGGTGCTGACGGAGCGGGAAGACAGCAGCAGGAGGAATTTCTGCCAGTATAAAATTAAACGTAAGTATTTCATATAAATCAATTAATACCAAGTTAAACAAATGTTGAAAAATTATTTGCATAATTTTATACGTAGTGTCCGTTTCAGGCATTTTTACCTCCCGCGCACAAGGTTCTGGCTTTGATTTCCCAAGGGCACAGTTTTTATTAGTTCTGCATTGAGACAATTGAGTGCAATATAATTCATACAAAAAAAAAACAAACTTGGTTTCGAAAATTCAGTAATCGCACCCCAGCGAATCGCCCCCAACTTCGCGTCAAGCACTTTTGTTAGGACACGTTTTGCACAAATCATTTTACTTCGAAAGTTGCTCTATCCTGGTATGTAGTGCAATAATGAAAGATCTTCATACACACAAATACACACATACACACACATGCACACACACACACATACACTCGTTTTTACAACAACGCTCCAGTTTGTCACGGCCGGCGGGAAGATGCACACACCGTGAGAGACAGAAAGGACTTCCAGATCAGCCTACTTTACACAAAGGACTCATTAAATCTACATTTTGAATTAACAAACCTAACAAAAATTAAGATAAATTCTGCAAGCATCATAAATAATGCTTTGAATACCGTCGAGAATTGATTAATAGTATATATTTTCAATAATATGAAATTCATAAATTTAAGTTGCAGCTAGCAGTCAGACGAAGACAAATTTTGTATTCATCACCGACATCGCGCTGCGCTTGGCGACCAGACCTGATAGAAGTGGTGGGTGGTTGCCATGCGAAGGCAACAAGGCCCTATGTTGAATCATAGGGCCTGGAAGGGCACCAGGCGCCGCAGAAAGCGTTCATTGGCGCTCTTTTATTACAAAATGATTTCATAAATATTGGTATTGCTGCAAAATTTCCAATATAGAATGTCACTATGAGAAAAATGTCATTCATCTATCATATTATAAGATCTTTTTGATTACCTGCGGGTTGCGCAATTGTACAACCTAAGCACGATCCGCTACTGCTCACACATACAACGAGTTTGATGTGCGTATAAATTTAGTTTCTATTTTATTTAAATTCACAAAACGTGTCTCTTCTAAAACAATGTGTGATGTTTGGAAGTGCTCATGTCACCGTTGTATTGTCATTCATGAATGTGTAACACAAATCTGTGTAAATACTCCTTTTTAAGACAACGCAATAGTTTTTGCCATTAAGATCAAATGTGTGCACTCGCTTGTTGAAGCAATGTAATCCCTGAGGCGATGACGATTCACACCGTGGAATATATGTTGGAATAAAAATTAAATTGTCAGCACATGCAAGCGTTTGAACTTCACTCTCTTCTGGCAAGAAATTCAAAGAAAAAATGTTGAGCCAATTTTTGAGAACATTTTAAGGATATACCAGGGCCTATATGCAAAGTACCCCAAAAATTTAAACAATATTTTGTCAAAATGGCGGGACTTAGAGTCGAACGAGATGGTTTCGGGAACATTGGTTTTGGGAAAAAACCTACGATTAGTTTAAAAGCTAGTGTTGTTCACATACGGAAGGACGTTTTAAGTAAATTAAAACAAAACATTTTTTTGGTGTAATGGAATCCCAAAACAAAGATTTCTGTTCAATTCTCGAACTCGTTTTTCCACAGCATTACGTAACTTTCTCAACACTACATACATTATCACTTCATATTTACATACATACACGAGAAAGTGAAATATCTTAAATGAAATTATTATGGAGTTATTTGCACGTGAATGTACAACGCCTATTTATTAATAGCGCTTTTTGTCATTTAAATGGAAGATGTTACGACCAACGAGCTAGAATATACTACATAAAGTGTCTGTCTAGTTTCAGGGCTCTTGGTGGAGGCTCGGCGAACTAGTGGCCATGTTTTTTGAAGTCAAAACATACGAGTGGCGGTGTAACCCGCGTATAACCGTCCATAACCAGCATCCGTAAGTAGCTTCCAACGTAATGCTAGATTACATTGTTTCCCAGAGGGCGCTGTTTTGACTGAAGAAGAAGAAGAAGAAGAAGAAGAAGAAGAAGAAGAAGAAGAAAAGAAGAAGAAGAAGAAGAAGAAGAAGAAGAAGAAGAAGAAGAACAACAACAACAACAACAACAACAACAACAACAACATCAACAACAAACAAACATAGCTTCAATTTGCTTCAAAGATGGAGGAGCTTCATTATATTAGATTTATTTAGTCAAAAAACAGTAAAAAATCTGTATATGACGTGTGAGGGAGAATATAATCTGCGCACGTTTTCTTGAGTTCCAGAATCCCTTACCATCATCATTCCCCCATCCCTCATCGGCCATGTAACAAAGAACGGGAGTTTTCTCAACGGGCATTTGCGATGTGACAATGAACGTGGCAACGCTGCGCTGGAAGTGCGTGCTTTGTAATGGAGGAGCCTGCCGCTGCGATCCGTCGAGAAGCGACACGATTGAGACGGGGCGGTGCGGTGGCGCTCCGACCCGGCCTGGCCACCAAGATGATAGCCTGGCGGCCTAATAGCGGCTTCCAATTCGGCTAATGGCTCATTACATCAATGCGCCCTCGGCTAATTCGCCCCTAATAAGTATCTCCGCGCTCGAACGCAAACACCGTAAATGAAACGGACGTCCAGATTGACCGGGTGGAACGAACGTAAGGTTTACCCCTTTGTGTTTTTCATCGCTTGATATACCACAGGTCGAGCTCTGGCCTGGCATACACACTTCTATCGGTATATATATATATATATATATATATATATATATATATATATATATATATAATATTCGTAGGTCGGTGACTATGTCACATGTCACGTAGTCGCAAGTAGAAGCCGATAATATATTCATGAGCAACAATGAAAAGAATATGTCAATAAACACGAGTATTCAAAAATTCGATATTATAAAAATTAAAATCTAACGCATAGTAGTCTCTTCTTCTTTAAGCATTATGTCTTTGTCAGAGTTGTATGCTGTTTTTCAATCTTTATTGATTCTTCCACGTCTCGGTTGAGGGCTCGTATGTAATAAGATTTGCATGTGAACCAGTCTCTGTTCATACGTTTCACATGATCAGTCCAGGGGCAGTTCTAATCTGAAATACTGACTATGAAGATATTTTCATAGTCTATTAGAAAGAATGCTCCAGCGAGTTCAGCTAGTTATTTTTATATCGATAGTAACTCTAGTCCTTTAGCCACTCCACTTAACTGTGCCCACTACGAGCCCAAATATTAATATTTAATAACAAAAAAAATAATACATTAATTAACACTTTAGTACACAATTCTACATTTTCCGAGTCAAAATTACATCTGTGCAAATATCAGAATTGTAAGTCGACTTCTCTTTGTATGAAGATTTCTGAAATGCTCGAGTAGCTCACTTCGCAACAAAAGCTGCGTAGCTCTACTTGAATAGAATTACTCTTCAACATTAACGATTAATTGGCCAAAGCTTTCCTATCTTTCACTTATTTTAATCGTATACGAAATCACTAGAGCGATCAATTTAAAATTTCATAGTCTATTCAATGTTTCTATAAATCAACTTAATACGAACAATAGCTCAATTACATCTTACTTGCCCCGCGATTAACTCACTGTTGACGAGCTCAATCAGAATTTTGATTATATGAATCGTTTGAAATGATTAAGGGTGTCCATTCTTGTCTCGGCCCCTGCATAGCATGCTCTCGCAAGTTCTTTGACCCTGAGAGGTGGGATTTTCTCTGAAGGACGAAGAGGAGGCTAAGGATCGATAGACTGCGTTTGAGTCACCCTTGATCTGTAAAAATCATGAACGGAAAAGACACTTGTGTTGTAAACACCACATGTTACACACGAGGTTTACGCGTGTTTCTTTGCGACCAAGCTGTTTTCTAGTGTAACGTATTAGCCAGCGTGCCTCATGGCATCTATTTGGGGACGCTTGGGTGGGATTAGCCTAGCCACAGGAAGTAGGGTTTTCCCGTAAAGGGAAGAACGCGGAAACGGGAGACACAAGGCTTTGGGAGTTTCCGGGTTATAGAAGCTTTTCACTGTTATAACAAGCGAGGGGGTGGCGTGACGTAGTAGGTCACGTGGGCCTCGCCTATATAACAGAGTGTATGGAGCCAGTGGGTGGGTTCTGGAGACAGCGGGAGAACCTCGTGCGTGTGCACAAAACTTGGCGCCAAGACGGTGCATATGCGAGCCAGGCTCGCGAGGCTGGAGTCACTAGTTGACGAAGCCTGCGGACTTTAGGTCCTTGGGTGACTGCGGTCACGGGGGAGCGATGCTGTGTGCGGGCTTCGAGGTGAAGAGTGGTTGAGTGCCACGATTCACGCCGATTCTCAATCGGATAAGATCGCTCCTGCGATCGAGGCAAACTAGCCGTTGGTGCGCCAGAACGGACTTTGTGTCCCAGCGTGACATTCGGTCACGGAAGCTAGGCTTTGTGCGCGCTTCGAAAGTAGGAGTGGCGAATGCCACAATCAAAACCATCTTCAATCGGGTTTGGATCGCTCCCGCGATCAGGGGATAGTAGGTCTACCAGAGCTAGGGTGTAAGTAGATTATTAAGTGTACATATTTGTTTTGCTTTATTTGTTAATAAATATATTTGTTATATGAAAGCTCTGTGTCTGTGGTCGCTGTGACTATCCATGACGTCACACTAGTTTCTCATTGGACCATAATGTATTTATGCTGTTTCTTCGCAGGCGGTGTATTTATGTATAACTTTAGATTAGTAAAAATTGTCTGTTATTTAAGTGTTAATACTTAACTTAAGTGTTAACACTTAAATAACCTCGCATTAACACCTCCCACTCAAGTGTTGTTTAGGTGTTAACTTATCTCACTTCATTTATAAATAATGTGACAAGCCATACCTTTGGCCAAATCTTGCGCCGGAATATTTTAAACTACCAAAGGAACACATTTACCGAGTGGTTCTAAAATACTCTACTAGATGCCAAAACTACACAGGGAAATGTATGGGGCAGTACATGCAGGAGAGCGACTTTCCAACTCCGCAATTTCAGCAGAATTAGAGGATTCAGCAAGCAGTTCAGAATATGGGGTGGGTTTACACATAGATACAGGGAGGAATTGCATATGGCGGCAAAAGTTTAGAGGTGGCAAAAATTGTGGACTAAAATTGTGTCTAAAGAGTCTCTGTTGCAGTCAGTGTTGCCAGATCAGCAGCATTCCCGCCAGATTTAGCGGTTTTCAATGTAGTCAGAAGGAGAAAAAGTCAAAGATTTGACTTTATAAACATATTTTTGAAAACTTTATTATCTACTTTAATGTTAATCAAATATTAAATCGAAGTTTAAAAAAACGAGAATATTAGACTTGAATATTATTGAGATTATCAAAAATATTATCAAAATTTCATGTATTAAAACATAAGTATAATTGGTCAAATTTATAATATTAATAAAATATTCATTTTAAGAATAAGAGGTAGAACAAGACTAGAATAATAAATAGGCACAACTACCAAAAACATGATGAATTTACGTTATATCTATATACCCAAAATTTCCTTTTTATAAATTAATTTCGCGTGCAAAAAAAAAACACCCATAAACTATTAATAACTATATTTAACTTTAGTCAGCAATATGTCAATCCAATTTTTAAACATGCATTATATTTATTACATAATTTTTTACTGGATTATTTGAAAAGCACTCGGAAAAATGTTCGCGTGCTTACAGGCGACAAAGTTGTTCATTCACTTTTGTTTCTGGAAATGATATTTATTCAAGTACTGACTGTTTAGTTCACCACGATTTGATACCAAATGTTAATGAACCTGAGAGCTCTGTGGAATTAATTATTAATTGCCTTGTGGCTTATCATATTGTAGATTTTTCAGAATAGGGTTGGGATTTTTTCATTAAAAAATAATTATCTTCTCAAGGTAGGGTTAATTTTAAACATTTTTATTTAGTATAGAATGAAAAAGCTGATATTAATATCAGCTACGGTTATAACTAAGTTTCTAGTAATAACGAAGGCATGTTTTGTCATATTCTTGCCAGTTAAGCCTAACCTCGCAGATTTGAAGTTCTCTCATTAAATAGTAAATTAATTTTATGAGCACTATTCCTAAGTAAAACACTCTTCTAATGAAAATACACTTTTTAAAAGGATTAAGCAAGTGTTTCACTATAACCATAGAGGAGAGATAAATCCATCTAGACTAGAGTAGAGAGATAGAGACACAGAGTAGAGAGATATCTCTACTCTATGATTATATCCTCTGAAGAATCACCAATAAACTCACCGAATGGTCGATGGAGAAGACTCGCACCATTTTCCTGCGAAAGAAATAAAAGAAAGCATCGTAGAAACGCAGGAAAGGAATATATCAGTGAAAAGTCGAAGAAGAAAATCTTGAACGTGACGTAGGACCAACTTGCAAAAGTCGCAATAAATGTCGCCAGAAATTTAACAATAGATAGAAGACATTTAACGCCTTTTTGGGATGTCTAAAACCGATAAACAAATCATTTATCTTATAGAGTGCATTTTAACGAAAGACAAGAAACAAGTCTACCCTAAGAAAGTGAAGAAGGAAACTTTCAGTGGAAAGTTTTCGGCAGAGTATTATGTAATTGGTTAAAGGAGATGGGGAACATTAAAGAATGCAAAACGGAAGCATTTCTAACTACAGAAAAGTAGAGAAAGAGTGGATGCCATCGACTCGAATGTAGGAGAAGCCTCACTACACTCACGACTATTGGAGGAGGGAAATATAAGAACCTCCGTAATGCAATAAAAAAATGTTTGTTCATGGTCAATACAATAGTAATATTTCAAAGTACACTAGCCACTATAGTAAAAGAGATAAAGAAATAGAAATTTTCTTCAACTACAGTCTCTCAACTTCGAAACTGAACAACGATTACTACATAGAATGGGCTTGAGAGAGAGGGAAGTAGTACCTGTAACTGAATGTATATACGTATCTGAGAGTACTGTGTTTCAAGTTCAATCATGGGTTCAAATAACTATGGTCTGATGCATGTAACACTTCTGATAAACTGAAAATCTCTATATAGTACGCCATGACAAATGTCTCATCAATGGTGGCAACTATGTAGAAAAATAGTTTAAGATTTTTTTTAATGTAAAAATTAATTTTATATTAAAAAAGTATTTTCCCCCACTTTTCGTGTTTAAAACGGTACTTACTTTCCGAACACGCCTCGTGAAAGAAACCAAAAAGTTGGAAGCCGTGTACTACGCCCAAGAATGTCGCTAAATTATCTCTACCAAAGGGCTGAACGGGCATAACGATCAGAATCGTGACGGAAAGCTGTCTTCACAGTTCCTCAAACTACCACAGTAGCACTAGTGTTGCCAAACGCCGAGTGGTCGAAACTTTAACGTGGTCCTGTTCGAGCAGGTAGCTCTCACCTCCACCCCTGCGTGTGCCCACCCCCTCTCCCACGCCACCGCACCCCTTTCTGCGATCGGGGTGTCCCGGGGTCTTTCCGGCTTAGCATTTGGAAACGGAACCCCTCCCCCGCCCGCGGCGCCGCCCCCCACGCCAGAAATACCTCGGGGCCTCATATTCCGGGCGAGGCCGGGGCCGGGGCCGGGAGGTTCGCTGACCTGCCACGCGTGGGCTGTCACGTCGGGGACGCGTGGCGGCTTAGCGCCTCTAGATGCAGAGGAACGGGTTTTTATTTGCGCAGCCGATTACGTAAGGTGGAACAACCATGTCAGCACAGTAATGAAACATGTCAAACGATTTATTGCTATTTAATTGCTAATTAATTAAGAGGATACGCCGCTTAGTTTTGCCAAGAAAATACGTGAAAATTAATTCCAAATTGTGGCAATTAATTAGCAATTAAAAATAAATAAATAATTTGACATGTTTCATTCCGATATGCTGACTTGTCTGTTTCAACTTGACGCTCCTGATTACGCCCTTCTGTCATTGGTGGCTCCAGAGAATTTTTAGGAGAGGCACAAAAAGCTTGACTGAGGAGTGGAGGGGCTGTGGAAACGGAATAGGAGACGGTGGATAAATTTAATATTCGAGAAATCAATAATTGTTTGACATTTTTTAAAATTTCAATCACAAAATGCAAGACATTAAATACGCGATTTTTATAAAAACAAAATAATTTTATAATTCATTTTAAGACTTTAGAAATAAATGTATAGAGTTTTTAAGACTAACACACCGTATCATGAAATGAATTTTGCGCACTACTGCACCCTATAGGTGACCCTATAGGACATCTTACAAGGAAACATTTACCAAAGTGTCACCGATCCCGGTCTTCGCCAGCAGACAGCCTCCATTTGCAATTTTCCTAGTGCAAATTTCCCTTGTGGCATTTTTCAAGACCCTCGTATCATCGATCTTTCGGCAACGCCATATTTGGCTACTTGGAACTAGGACACAGTTCTCGAATGCCACTAACCATTGAAGGGAAACACGGAAGAAGAAATGCTGGGGTTTTTGAATCCTAAAATCGGAGAAGAACGTGGCGAACAACTACTTTAATATCAATTACTATACGAAAGGAAAGATGGATGTGCATTATTTGAAAGAGCAGTGCCCCTTGAATCTCCCCGCCCCCACTGCTTTCTATATACAGCTGGAAAAATATACGGAATTGTGTTGGGAACTACCATACCTCCCCAAAATCAGTATAAACATTCTCGAAAATCTCTATCATGCCTTCATTTATTTCTTCACTTCTTCATTTATTTCATTTATTATGTTTTCTCTACGCTATCTGGTGTGGCTATCAGGTGAGGATAGTAAATGGCGGCGTCAGTTGAAATTGCGCTATTGACTGTATCTTGGATAAGATCGGGGACGTTCATGGCGACGTGGGCTTTAACGTTACTTTAAAAGTGAAAAAGAAGGAAGAAGTAGTTCGTTATCGCTCTTGAAAAACCTCGTTTCCTGTTTTTTCTCATTTAAGAAATATGTTTGACCACGAATCTTTGTGAACAAAAATCTGCATTCAAAGATCACGTAAGTCTGACAACCCTACCCATGTTTTGTATACGAAATGTCAGTGTCCTTTGTTCCTGTTACTGCAAAATTGCACGTTTCTGCGTTTTCTATTTTATGAAAGCCTTGCACTTTTTTATATATTTCTAAAAGCTCTCTGCACTGTAAGGAGGCTTTTCCTCTTACAAGAACCAAGTTCAGGCAGATTTCTCTTAGAAAACAAACCCCAGAAGGCCACCATCATAGATATATTCATTTTTATATAAACAGAATACCATCAAATAATTACCGATTTAATCAATAGTTTCTCTTCCATTCCTAAAAACAGTTATTGAATTACTTTTTCCTAAATAACCTTCAATGTCATGTTATTGTTTCGTATTTACCATTAGATTGTTGATAATGTTATTATACTTATAGAGCTAATAAAAATGCGATTGAAGTTTATAAACCGAGGCGATATCCTCGACAGTTAAGCCATCAAGTCCGTTATTTGTCATATCGGACGTGTGTCGTTCAATATCTTTTGAAATTATACCCCATGCTTATAATAAGAAGTCAAACTTATAAGAAATACTTGTTCTTGGATATTAGGAGTACCCATACGCTAATTTTAGCTACAACTCATTTGTTTTGGTTGTTATCAACGAACTGTGGACTTCAAATCCTAAAGACCGCCCGGCCGTTAAGAGAGGCAATTAGTTTCTCTGTTTGCTTGCATTATGCGAATATAACAGTATGGTATTAGGAAAATGTGTTTTCTGTAATGTATATGCTCTTATTTTGAGACAACTAAAAATCACAACAATATTTAAAGTAATAATAGTTACGATTTTTTTAAAAATATTTAGTTAAATTATTACGATTAAGTGACGAAACAAAAAAAAATCATCTTCGCTGTTTCTTCTGGAAACTAACATATGTCACCTTCGCGGTAATGGTCGTAGTAACTGCACGTGTGTCAAGGATCACAAACACTCTTGTGTTATGTTAAACAATTGGTTTTGTTCAGCGACAAATACATCTGTATCATCAATTATCTGCGCTTTCTCGCTTGAAATCCATGTGAGATCGACTTTTGAGCAGTGAAAGCTCACCGTAAAAAAACAAAAGAACAGAAATTCGCGTCGTAGAGATTACCTCGGAATTTGCAGTTACATACACATTAATTTTTAGTGAATTCTTTGTAAGTATTCTCAGTCCTTTAGACGCCGCGTCCAAGCCTGAATTCCCTCACCTAGGCTGTCACGTGCGCCGTGACTCGCCTGAGAGGACGCCGCGACGCCGCGTCTCTCCGCCAGGCAGCGGAAGCCCCCTCGCCTTCATTTCCGGTTCCGCGCCGTCACCACTAACAATTGCCGCCCGCGCGCCTCCGCGCCTGCAAGTCTCCCGGCGGTGGGGGAGGTGGTGGGGAGGCGGTGGGGGAGGCGCACGGAATTAGACCGCCTTAATCGCCGCTGTCTTGTTTTGTACGTTCGCTTCAGCTCGGAAGCATCGCGTTCGACTTCCTGAGGACGCTCGGAATAAACAGCGACGCCGCGCGACGCGCCCCGCCACATGCCGGTTTCACAGGCACGCCCGCCCCGCCCGAATGCGCTCCACGCGAGTGTTTTCTGACAAAAATACAAAGCTTTTGGAAGAATGGAACACGAGTATTTAGTGCAGTATATACATTTTAGCGGTAGATACGTTTGGGAAGTGGGTCAAAATAATCACTCTCTGTAATTTGGGGATTTTATGTTGGCCGGATTAAAGGATGTTTTATGTCAATAGTTGAGAATGAAGGACTGAGACCCCCCGATGACTTCGAAATGTGTGAGAAAGGCCTTTCAAATTGACCGTGTCAAATTGGGGATATCTTGCTACATTAAGTGTACTGTCTACTTTAACACGTACAACTTTTCAATCTCCAACCGCTGTACACCGCGTTGCCACAAGTGATTCATTAGTCCTCCTGCTTTTGCATTTTGTCCACAAAAATATACTCGTGACACCTTCGCCGAGCTTCACACAGAGCCAGGGCCGGCGATTGGGCTGCGAGTGGGTGGTTCATCCGGGTGGGGGTCCAGCCTTCCTCCCCCGCCCCATCTCCCGCCGAAAACTCAATTAATTTTTGATAATCGATTTTAACGGTCATATCGCTATAAACGTATAAAATTGCAATATTGTTCAGCATATCTTGCAATATAATTCTTCGCAAAAACGTTTTGAATCGACTCAATACCTTCGTTAATTTCTGGAATTTGACTTTCTCTCATCACAAATTCCGAGAGGGTATTTTACACACACGGAATTTTTCGTGTGTGTATAACCACCCACCACACAGACATTTTCTTCCGGGCCTGATGAGGGCGCACCCCACGAGTCGGCCCGCGTACGCCCCCCCACATCCCGTGCCCTCACCGTATAGTGCCTACGCATCCCTGTCCGTCGCTCCGCCCCGCCCCCCCTCCCCAACCCCCCGCCACACCAGCAGCACATTTCTTCTACACAACATTTCGTCTGCTTGCTCCACTCCCTCGCAATCGCACATAGAAAAAGAGCAGAGAAAAGCGACGGCAGACAGAGGTAAAATGCGAAGATGGTTACACGAGCAGAGCAAACGGCCTCACACTTTTTAAAGCACTTATTATTCTGCAAATTGGAATACCGGCTGTCCCAGTTGCGACAATTGCAGGCAAAACCACATTGAAAAAACCACAAGTAGTTCAAAAACGCAATACCCACAGGACGCTCTCTATACACTCCGTATAGCTATGTTGCACCCGCCGATTTATCAATACCACTGCTGAATAGATCACATTGAAAAACATTTTACAAACAAGATTCTTGAAAAAAAAAAACAGATGAAACATTTGCGAAGATCGCAATGAAAATGAACATAAACCATTGATGTTTCTGCCACACAATGCAAGTCGCCAGTTGGCAAGTCATCTGACCCTCTGTTTTTCTCTATGTTGAAGATTGGCCCAAATGTCCTTAAGGGTAAGAAGGGGAGACCCCCCCTTGAAGTAGCGTGAACGTCCACTTGCACTTTTCGTGCGTTCCACAAAGCTGCCCAAAATAAACGCCTTATGTAAAATTGTGAACCAAATAATCTCTTGATCTTTTCTCGCAAAACTTACTTTCTATTATCATGTTAATTGTCGTTTCGTTATCAGTCGTCAGAAGAACTAGCAGTTCTGAGTTACTAGGGATTACTCTTCCCACGGTCTAAGCACGTTCTTCAGACTTATGTAACTGCAGCAAGTCAAACCTGCAGGATCCTGAGAACGATCGAAACAAAAAACATGATATATATATATAGTATATATATATATATTATATATAGTATATATATATATATATATATATATGCAACGCTCCGTGGTTCTCACCAACAAATAATTTGTACAAAATTTGAACATCTCAACAATGACAGAGACCATCTCGAGAGAAGCAAAAGAGCCATCAGAGAGGGACTTGGATGCCACCCCGAAATCAACACTCAGTGAAACATGTTGACAATAGTGAATAGGCTAAAGCGTGAACATATTCAAGGACTTACCCTTTAGATTCTCTTCATAGTAACTTCATTCATGTTTACCATTTACTATTGCTTCCAAGGTGAACAGATTGTAAATTAGCAGAATTGAAAAAAAAAAAAAAAAAAAAAAAAAAGCACGTTTCTTCCACTACAATGGCTGCGGGCAACCTCTTCAAATTATTCCGCGAAAGCAGCGCTCTCAGTGAGCCTCGTTGATTTCTAAAGTCTTTGGATTGAGTAGGTAAGCGTGTTAGAGGACCGCCGCCGCCGCTGCGCTGCTGTCCAGCTTTTTCTTATACCTTAATGAAAATCTTAAAGACTCGCTCCAACATCATAATGAAAGACAAAGAAAGCACTAGAAGAGTGTCCAAATGTCAAGTTCAGCGTTATACAATATTAGCTGAGAAAATGGAAGAATATGAAGTGGAAAGAAAAGCAAAATTCATTCATTCAACAAATTATTCCGTTTAATGAAAACCTTCTTTAACCAAACCATATGTCGAACGAAATATGTCAGTATTAAGTTTAGAAAATCGGGGAGGGAGTTGTGTTTTAAAACTAATAGCTATCAAAATGTTCTTCGAAAATAAAGTGTCATCTTCCACTTTTACCTGGAAAGGGATGAGGTAAGTGGTAGTCGGTTCGCAATTTACGTATGCCTTTCTCTGGGTCTGTTCGTAGCATCGCCGCCCGCCGTGGAAGGGGGTGGGTTCTGCAGGAAGAGATTTCGCCGACCATCCGGCCACAACGAACAAAGGGACCGCAGCAGGTAAAACGCCGCAACCGGCGGCATAGTGGGAATGCCATCATTTAAAGCTGTGTTCTGCTAGCGGTGGCGGGTATGCCCTCCTGTATTTCGCGTAGCGAGAGTTCTCCGCTGTCGCATGCAGCAGCGGCGCAAACCTGTCGCACGTGGGAAGGTCTCCACTCAAACCAAAGCTCTGCTACGAGCCGCGCTGCTCGGACGCGCGCTGCGCGGTGGCGGCGTGAAAAGGAGCCCTTGCGCTGTGTTTTGCTAGCGGTGGCGTGGCAACGCTCTGCTACGAGCCGCCGCTTTCGGAAGCGCGCAGCGGTGGCGACGTGAGAAGGGGTATGAAGCGCTCAACTGTATCGACGTGAGAAAGGTTATGAAGCCCGCAGCTGTGGCGACATGTGAAGAGGCGTGAAGCGCGCAGCGGTGGCGACGTGAGAAGGGGCGTGAAGCGCTCAACTGTGGCGACGTGAGAAGGGTTATGAAGCCCACAGCTGTAGCGACGTGTGAAGCGGCGTGAAGCGCGCAGCGGTGGCGACGTGTGAAAGGGTGTGAAGCGCGCAACTGTGGCGACGTGGAGAAGGGGCCCGTAATACTCCCGCAGCGTTCCGCGCCGACCGTCAGCCTCAAAGCCTCACGCCCCCACGTGCCTTGGCCAATGCGCTCCACGCCGTCCTCTGTTTCACCCTCTACTCCGCCACGATCCATTCCAACCAAAGAGCGCAACCAGGCTCGAGATTTGTGAGAGTTTCGCTCCTTAGATACAACACGAGTCTGTATTCACAACCTAACGGGGTTCAGAAGAATTGTTACGAAAGGATCCAGTCGGCTCCTCATTTCGGAGGGGATTTGTAATCACATCGTGCAAATCTCAGCTAGTAACTTGTTCTGAGAATGAGGCGCTTCAAGTGGCGTCGCAGCCTCACCCAATCAGAAACCACACACAGAAACCCAAAAGCGAGTAATGGAGGGGGCAAGGAGAGGGAGTAGTGAGAGGAAGTCAAGAACACGCTGAGCTTAGAACACGGTACACAGAGAACCCGGGAGGACAACCACAGCGAATGCTCTGCTTATATATAAACCCATGATTAGGCCCATTATGGACTTCGCCTGCCCAAGTTGGGGAACCGCGGCGCATGCACACTTAAACAAGTTGCAAGTACTTCAAAATGCGTTCCTTCGTACAATAATGTGCGCGCCAATGTATATTAGAATCGCAGATTTACACGCTGCATTAAAATTACCGCTCCTCGAAAAGCACTTTAAAAACTTAGCTAAAATTTTTTTTTCAAAAATTAATGCGTCAAATAATGGCATTATAATAAATTTATCTTTGTACGAACCAGACCCCCACGGCCACGTACAAGTGCCCGAGAGATGTGCTACAATATGCGAGACGCCAATACTTGCATAAAAATTGAGGTAAACAACGCCAAAAGCGCGCCGAACGGCTTTATCTTTCCTGACCTTGTTCTTTTTCTCTTTTTACAGATCAGCCATAGATGGGCGAAAGCATAGGGATGGCTACACAGCAGGGAAACGTGGCAGCATTGCACTACTGCGGTCACACGGAACTGCGCTGCAAAGCACTGGGCGGCGGGAGGACAAAACGAATTGGGACGGTGAGCGTCTTCCAAATACGCTTAAATATCGATACGCGCACACATACAATACGTGCAGATCTGCCACTGCCGCCGCTGCGATCTGCTTAGGTGTTTGCAAACGCGAGATTATGTGACGGTGACAGATACACAACATACACGAAGAGGTTTGACAAACTACGCTCAACGATGAATCGACTACTGTAGGCCTCCACGTACACTTGTGCAGATTTGAATACATAACGTGAAATTGAATTCCACCACTCCTTGATTTCTTTATATACGATCCCAACGCTATTATTATGTCATGGTGCACCCACGAGAGCGGGTAGCATGCCCGAGCGGTCTAAGGCGCTGGTTTTAGGCACCAGTCCGAAAGGACGTGTGTTCGAATCCCACCGCTGCCATTGATTTTTGATTGCAACCGCATACCATAGTTATACTAGACCGTTTACAATTCACGGTAATACGAGGGCAGCGTGGCCGGCCGGTCTAAGGCGCCGGTTTAAGGCACCGGTCTCT
>BOPP01000596.1:0-20718 GCA_017312745.1 Gryllus bimaculatus | reverse complement strand
ACCCTACAAGCGAAAAGGACAGTGCTATCGTGCTCATGGCGGTTATTATTTTAATAAAAGGACGTTATGATAATTATCATTTATAACATTTTAAAATCTTAAATCGCGGCCAGGCTATATCGCTCCTAATATCGCTTCTACTTCGCTATTTCCCTTCACAATGTTTGTTTGTGCATGGGGTTTGCCATAAATAACGTTTAGGCATGTATGTCTCGAGTGTGTGCTATACGAGTATGTGAGGGAAGCCTGGACGAAGGTGAAATGGCTGTGAGGATGAAGAATGAAGTCATATCTATTCAAAAATTGTTGTTGTGGGAGGATGTGATTGTACATAAACCTTTTCATGCAACGTATATTAATCCAAAATTCCCTTTTGCATCAACTCCAAAGGAATGTGAGCAGTCCCAGCCAAGTATATCAACGGCTCTCAGATCACTTAATAGACCTTCAGTTTCAAAACCTTTAAAAAATTTCTCAATCTACCATAAGAAATAAGTTGCAATTTGAACATGGTTGTTCTAGTCACGGTCTGAATTGAGTGATCAGGAAGAAGAGACATTAATATCGTCATGCAGCATTTGGCGAATTCGAATTACCGGTTAGAAAGACTGATTTCCGTTTTACTGTTAAAAACTGAATAAAGATCATGTCTAAGGGAGATCTTATTAATAATACAAGTCTGAATTACTCCTGGTCAGATAACAAATGCTATAGTGTTTAAGTTAAGGTTATTTTGTCCTTGTAATAAACAATTAAACTGAATAATTATCGTGGTTACGTCCTTTCAAATTATTCTTTCAAATTTTCTACTTTGTCATACAAAGACCGAAGCGTACAAACACACCTTACCGTGGAGGGTGATATTGTACTACACAAAGTAGAGGGTGACATTGTCCCTCTCCTACCTTATAAAAAAACGGTTAAATAAATTGCTTGATAGAAATACATACCTCTGCAACTACGTAACATTTTTACATTTTTATCACAAACGTAAAATCATTATTTGGGTTTTATAAATACTAAAATACCGTTTTTTAGTACGTCACCCCTAATCACTGGATATATTTAAAAAACACATATTTTCGTTTTTAAAATGCATTTATATTGCATTAATATATTTTTGCTTTTTAAATCTCTCTCAGCTGAAAATTAACTCGTCGAAGAGCCCTGCCCCTGCTCGAGGGGTCTCATTCCTCACTCTGGCTGTCCTTCCAAGAAACTCGTCAGATTGTGTTGTTTGCTTGGGGCTGTCGTATTTTGAATAACTGCTCCTCTCCCCCGTTCATGGACCGGGATTGGATATGTCGGGCGGCTTTCACTGAGGTTATATATATTTTTCATTAGTGTAGGTGTTTGTGGGGTTGAAGGGCGATTGACAGAGAGGAAGGAAACGGACAGGATAGTAGTGGAAAGAAGAATGTGGGGGGAGATTTTAGTGTTTTATTGTTATTTTTTGATTGTTTCAATCGATATTTATTTGAGGAAGGGTGATGGTATAGGGATTTGGTAAAAGAGAGTTTGGGATTGGGGGGATTTTTTATCGTTCTCTTTTGTTCGTTCCGTCGGTCGGTGTGTCGCCTTTGGCTTCATGTCATTGATAGATTTGACGTCGGTCTCACTCGACATTCGTTCACGAAATTGAAGGAGGAAGTTGGAGAATATCCAGTGGGTGTTTTTTACCAAAGAGTCTGGGAGGGTGTGGAGGGTGTGTTGGTGTGGAATGACTAGATTTTGGAAAATAATCTTGCTGGAAAGGTTTTGGAGATGGATTTTGCAGAGTCATGGAATTGGTTTATAATGTGAGGGATCATGTATTGGGATTTTATATCGTTTTATCTGGTGTAGCAGGGTGACAAGATGCGATTTTCGATTTTAACGATATGATCGAGGTTTGTTTGGGAGATAGATATCCACGTGGGATGAGCGCAGATAAGAGTAGATCGGATAGAACTTCTTTTCAATGTATTTCCAGCAGTTTCCGGAAATAGGCATCTTTATACAGCAACCAGGGAGTTTTCTCACGCATCGAAAATTCACAAACGAAATAATCCGAAAATGGGGTTTTAATCAATTCGTAGATTTAATGTTTTTATGTACGCCTGTGACAAAATCTCGTTTTTAGAATATGTTGACATAATAACCTTACGAACAAACAAATATAGTAAGTCCTTGCCAACGTCTCTCGTATTTTTAATTTTATTAAATACGTAAACTTCTCCGCTCGAAGACTATTTTCGTTTCTTTTCCTGCTGTTTTCTGCCGGAGGCAACCCTCGAACCAACCATCAGGGGACGGATTTTTCAATTCTACTTCCTTCACAAAATTCACAACTGACATTTTTTCTGATGCTACGATTCTGAAATATTTTTTAATTATTTCAGACGCTATTTTACTTGGTCGCTCTTGAGTTGGTACTTCTTAAAAGAAGAAAGTTATTTAATGCGGCATGAAAAAAACCCAGCGAAGATTGGGCAGAAAAAATCGTATTGCCGGGACCCGGCAACGAAAAACTGGATAAATCAAGTTGCTAAATTTAGAAACAAATTTCTGTTTTACGTGGTAAAGTCCTATCCATATTTTGTGGGTCCTTGATACCGAAAAATCCATTGGCGACACAATGTCTCTCCCACCGCCTGTTCCTCTGTGAGCTACGCTACCAGATAAATCGTTCCCAAAATTGCTATTCCGTATTTGATCTGGCTCATGTCGCGGCCCATTCAATTTGAAACCGATATTATAATTGTGGGGGATAGTTTACACTAAATACCTGGGACATTTGCAAATTTTTAAAAAATGGCTCTATTGTCTTTGATAAAATTTTCTTGTTGAATAATGCAAAGGACGTTTAAGAGAGTGGTGCTGGTCTAATTGTCGTTGATTACAGGGAAAATTGCAAAAATTGAAATTTTTTCAGCGTCTTTCTATAACGAAATTATTAAAGATAGATATTTGTTCCCTACATGAAAACTGTTTCTTAAAGATAGGTTTAGGAAGTAAAGGGTCTGGTTAATTTTTTTGAAAAATTCAGTGCTTTCCTTGTGATTTATCATAGGCAATTTTTAATTTTGTTTAAATATTTAATATGAGAATTGATTGGAAGCAGTTGGATGCTACTTAAATTAAAGATTGTGTAATATTTCGTATTTTTTCCGTTTCTTACATTTGAGCTTTCGTAACACGCTTACAAATTAATCTCTTAGAAATTATTTACAATCTATTTAATAACCCTTATTTTGTGTTCGTGTTGCGAGGAATGTATTTGCACTCTGTGTATTGATGTACTTAAAATATAAGCAATCGGCAAATCTGAATTGAAATTAGACCAGTTAGTTTTTCTCTTAAAAATACGATTTAAACGTAATCTGTAAGAAATATTGCTAGCCTTCAGGAACTTTCAGATTGAAAGGCAAACATTGGCATTCCGCTTGGAGAGACGGCAGAAGAAGTTCTGTGAATTATGGTTCATTGTTAAGACATGATGCACCTGAATGAAACGCAGTTATAATTGTAAAATTTCTGTTGATATTTGCTTGAAAATATTTAGTTTTCAGACCTAATATTCTACAATTTAAAATGAGTTATAAAAAAAATAATGGCAGATGTGTAAATTTGGAAAGAAATTGCGAGATAAATATTATTACATAACCATTACTAATAGCGAGAATGTACGTGCTGATGGAGCATCACCAGTTTAAGATACAAGTGTCTTTATTTTACGAAAATATACTATACCAAATCCATATGATATATTTTTCTTTGTCCCCTCTTCTGGTTCGACAGACTAACACTATCAACCGTAGTTAAGCACGCAAACCAACAATTAAAACTGCGTCTGATAGAAATTGACTTCCTCCGTCGCAGAGAAGAGGCCAACATTCCTGGGTCAGGCTACTCCGTACTTTGACGGCGGTGCTACACAGCAAACTATCGGTTGCCTGGTTTTGTCATAACCTCAAGACTAAGGAATTGCCAGAAAATGAAGGAGAAACTAAGGGGTTTCGGTAAATATGATAAAAAGACAGAAGTTTACTTAATTAAATAGTTTAAATAGCAAAATCGGAAAAAAAGAAAAAATCTTCGAAAAAATTTATCGAACGTCTGATAATAACAATTTACAAAAAATAGAAAAATTTGCGATTTCACCATACTCAAAAGCTCTGCATCTAGTCCGACTTACATAATTCAATTGATACTTTTCGAATGCGATGAATCTGGGAAACGTATAGGATAATGCACTTCGACATTGCAGATTTCTAGAGAGGTAGGGGCTGGCCCGGCTCAGAGAATGGCGTCCGGCTGTGAACGAAGCTACATTAACAAGGAACTACTTGTAATATTTACCCTCGGTTGCCTAAGATCTTTCAGGTTTTACCCTCTACATACTAAGCTCTAAATGTAACACCCAATACACGTGTACTCCATTCAAATATTGTGCAAGATTTCTTTGATTTATAAAATAACTAACTTCAATTATACATTTTGATTATTTTAAGCGGAGTTAGATAATCTACAAGTATATTTAGAGAAAATTAGTAATTAATTAGAATCAGGATATCAACCTCTAATTCTGATTGTAAATTTCAGTTGAATTTAACAAGTCAGACTGGGTAGAATTGTAATAATCTAATTGTAATTACAATTGAAAATGTATTTCGTAATTTTTATTCTAATTTTTAATGTAACCATGTCTGCTATCCAGCATTACTTCAAAGATCTATTTTATCCATTCAACTCTCATTTCAAAATGTTTATTTGTGATATGTGAAGTGTTCAGTTAATAAACGTAGGTCACATTTCAACCTTTATTTAGAATAGATCGCTGCAATGTTTCTAGTTACTTTTTCCCTGGCCCCCTATGCTCGGGTGAGAAAGATACAAACGGAGCAACCCTGGGCATTTCACGTGAGACCACGCGTGGCGGGCCGTGCCAAACTCGCGCCCGTCCCTCAAGCCCGGCTCGTGGACGCCCCTAGATAGCACGAATTCCCCCTCCCGCAAGGTCTGCGACGGACAGACTACCTAGCTGCCTTGCTCTCTGTTCTACTGACTACCTGACGGATCAACTGCCCTCACGGGATAACGCCCGCAGCCCTTAAGAAGCGAAGGCATAGCCTCGCCTCGTGTAGAGCCCTCTACACCAGAGAGATCGTCGGCTCGCGGCCTATCACTGCGCCCGCACCACGTTGAAAAGCTGACCACAGCAATTCCGATAGTTTATCTTGTTTATATCTTGATTTTTTCTTTGGTTCTTAACCTGCTTTTATTATGTGCTGTTCTAAGTCATTGTGTCTGTCGGAAAGTGTATGGTAGTTTGTTTTTTTTTTGGTAGGATGGACCGTTTCCTCTTTTTTCTGGTTTTCCTTTCTCGCTACTCGGTACGCAGTATAGAAATAATTGTGCTACAGAACAGCTCAGTCATTCCCGTATTAGTTTTGCTTTGGTCTCAGCTAGTTATATGAACTTACCGCATACCCGTGCTAGCTGCCATCTTTCACCGCCCAAAGTACATTTTTTTGAAATTTTCTTTATTGTTCGGGACGTAGATATTATTTTATTAATATTAAAAAATAGTAAAACCTGGTTTCTTTTGAAAATTTGCAGCCGTTTTAAAGGAAATGGCGCTAAAACGCAACTTAAAATTCGAAAATTAAAGATCTTTTCCCAGAATATTTTTGAGTTTTTGAACTAACTCAACTTCATTAATAGTCATTTCAAGCGCATGAACTCACAAATAAAATGTAGTATTTACATTTTTTCTGGAAATGAGCGCCGTGAGAATATTTATACCAAATTACATTAGAGTAATTTTGAAAAAAACTGAAAAATGAATTAACTTTACGTCACATTAAAGAGTGCAATTACCACTATTCTTTTCGAAATTTTAAAGACAAATTAGGAGCTAATTTTGAGGAAATTGTAATAGAGCGTTTCGGAAAAGCGGTACGCTGAGATAGTTTTCATAGAAAACGGATCAGTTGTCGAGAACCTTTATTTGACATTTAAAGCACATAATCTCCTAAACATAGTAATGTGAACCAATGGCGCCCAATGAAAATATTAACGACGTGAGAGACAAGTAAAAAAATTAAATTTTGAAAATTAAAAGAATAATTTTTGAAAATTAAAAGAAAACTGTTATATGGCGTTTTTGCTAACTTATAGAGTGTATTTATCACTAGCCGTATCAAAAGTATAAAGAAAAAATTGGAGCCTCTTTTAGAAAATCTTGTTTATGTTATGGTTTAAAATTGCAAGTAATATTGCGCGAAAACTACTAAAATCTATAAATAAAATGCACATGACCTTGATGATAGAACTAATTATAGAGAACGAAGTGCATTAAAAGGACAAATTTTAATTTTGCAGTTAAAGGAAGACGCCAAAAAAATTCACACTTTTGCAATTATGGAAAATTCAGAGTTAACAGTGAAAATCTGACGTATGGAATCTTCATAAGTGTATTTCACACTACTCTTACAAGAAATTTAAAGAAAACATTTGAAGTCGTTTTGGGGCAAATTTTGAAAATGTCCCAGGGTCTTCATGTAAAGTACACCCAAATTTTAAAACAGGTGTTTCATAATATCAAAGCTATCGAGTTAGAGGGACAGAGATTTCTTCAACGTGGAAGAAATTGTCTACATGATTTAGCTGCTAGTGATCATCACAGATGGACAGCCGGACCGACGGGCCGTTGGACGGACGTTTTGGCATCAATTGATTTTTCGGTATTGTGACGTAGTGGAATTAGAATAATTTCAAATAACAACAAAATAAGAAGTGTATTAATAAATTACAAACAAGTTACAATAGATGTTTAAATTGAGCCCTCCGGCAACCTTCTCTTCCCCAGTAACGCCTGCTTAACCGCAGAAATACGACGCGTGATGCGCGCTGTCCGGACTTTTCGTCCGTGACTATCACCGTCAACATGGCTGACGCCAAAATAAGACCGTCGCGGTCCGGCGGCCCGCGTGCTAAGCATCGAGATCGTCTGTACCCTTTCACTTCGGGACGATTCTCGGCCACACCCTACCTCTCCCCGTCCTACTCGTTCTCCCTCTCCGATCAAACTGAATGAGAAGCGGGCGCAGATAGCGTGCGTTAAATAGTTGGGGCCTGCACCCCCACCACACAAGTTTCATAGATAGGCTCGCCTGGTGTCGGCAAGCGAGGGCTCGCTAGCTAGCTTCCTAGGAGCTTACTGTCTTCCTCAAGACTCGCACTATAGCTATCCCTAAGACTGTTTTTGGATCTGCCACGCTGTCTGAGTAAGCTGTCAGAGCGCAAAACCAGGAAGAACAGGAGGGACAGGGAAGGACAGACCTTTCTTCCCCTGCAACATGCTTTCACCGACCTAACCGTTCGAACCCTCGTGTTAACGGCGCCACAGTATCAAGGACTCACAAAACAGGGCTTCTGGCTTCACCATGTGTTAAAGAACTTCTCCCCTTAATGTACCAACTGGATTATTCCACTTTTACTTTCCCGTACACGAAGAGAAAGAAGAGTCACGGGTTATTCTAGTTTCGTTATCAGGGGCTTGGTAATTAATGTTCTTCTTCCAAAATTCCGCCATTTTTTCGCGCAGCATTACATAACTTTCTCTATAGTTGTGTATATACGTACGTATACGAGAAAGTAACTAGTGGTGCTACAGAATGGCACAGACATTTCCGTATTAGTATTTTATTTCCTTTGGTCTCGGCTAGCTATACGAACTTGCCACATACTCTTACCAGTTGCCATCTGTCGCCGCCCAAAGTACATTTTTTTTACATTTGATAATATTTTTGGTTTGCTTATAGTAGAACGGAAATATTATAAGAATATTAAAAGACAGTAAAACCTTGTCCTAAATGGCAAGTTTCTTTGAAGAATCTTGACTGTTTTTTTAGAAAATCACGCTTAAGCGCACTTATTCGAAATTGGAACCTCTTTTTCACAGAATCTTTTTAGTTTTCGAATCACTTCATTAGAAGTCATTTGAAGCATATTAACTCACAAATACACTCGTGTTTACAAATTGCTTGAAATGTGCATATTAACGGCGTAAGATATTTCAAAAACATTTAAATTGAGTAATTTTTTTAAAAAAACAACCAAAATGTACCCCAGAATGAACATTATATCATTTTAAAGAACGTTTTTCAAAATCTCAAAGCTTCGACTCGATCCAGATGGACTGAGGTTTCTTCAACGTGAAAAAATCCTATAACTGGTTTAGCCACTAGTGGTCTTCACAGACGGAGAAGGACGGACGGACAGACAGACGTTTTGAAAAAACAACACTTTTTCGGTATCTGGAGGACCCCAAAACCTGTATTTCTGTTGAAATATCTAATCCGATTTACCCCAGCTTGACCTAACTTTCCCTTTATATGTATCCCGTACACGTTTCGCGTTTCTACGTATATTACTCCGTGTATACCTACGTATTCGAAAAAGTATAAAATGATATACTCATATATTAGTTGTAGGAAAACGCCGAAAAATCTTCGAAAAGTCAGATTTTTCAACCAACATGAGACCTATACCATTCTCTTTAATGTCCTTTAGACTAACCAACAAACGAATTTTTAAAAAAATGATAAAAGATTTTTCAGAAAAAAATTGTTTAAACATTTAAAAATTACTTATATTGTACGCAAAATTGAATGAAAAATACTCAAAATTTAGAAGATTTCTAATTAACCTTTTTTCAAAATCTCTCTTGGCGGAACAGATTTTATTAAAGGAAATTATCTCTATTTAATATTTTAGTTGTAGGGAGATGCCGAAATGTTTTTATTTTTTTTCAATTCTAGAAAAATCAGAGCTTTCCGCCAACATGGATCTTTGCCGTTCTCTTAAACGCTCTTCAGACAACAAAATTTATTCAAAATCGATGGCACCATTATTTTAAAACTCCCAAGGGCTTGAAGTAAAGTACTCCACAAATTAAAATATCGATTTTAATGTAAAAGTGTCGCGTTATCAGCTAGATCTCAGAATATCAATTTTAGAAAGCATAGAACAGTTTAGTCGCTAGTCGGACAGACAGACATTTTGCTGTCAATTGACTTCTCGGTATCAATGACCCACAAAACATGGATTTTGGCTACACAATTGGTTGAAGGACTTTTTTTCTAAATTTAGCGACTGGATATACTCAAGTTTCGTTACCAGGGTCCTGTAATAAGAGTTTTTCTGCCGAAAATTCGCCGTATCCTCGCGCAGCATTACATAACTTAAATTCTATAAATAAAATATATTGCTAAAATGTTCCTCCTTAAGTGCGATAAAATAAAATGTGAAGGCCTTAATATGCTATCAAAACTTGGAACATTTTTGAACACAATTATTTTGTAATTCACAAATGGTAAAACATATTATTTATTCGCATTTACAAAATTTACAAATTCACAAATTATATTGATTTTTATCTTTATATCATCTCTCTTTCTACCCAACAACAATTTTTGGTTTCTTCCCCTGGTAACATATTTTACACGCCACTATGACAACCTCTCGGCTCACACAGTATTCCATACCACGACGTTGTTACCTCCCACAATATTACTGCGTATATCATTCACGTATTTTAAAAAAATATATTTTATGTCGTTATTTGCGACAAATTATTTAAAGAAATATCGCCACTTTTATTCAGTGTAATTGATATTTTGTAAGAAGCTAGAAATTGGTGCGCGAAAGTCGGACAATTTCTTACTATTAACGCAATATCTCGTAACTCACTATCAATTTACGTTATATGTTAGTACATAGTGAGAGAGATTATTTTGTACTTTTCGGTAGTTTAAATTTATATTTTGTACAAGGTATTGTCTGCAATTGATGCTTTGCATGTCAGACATTGTCCTTCCAGCCGAGAGTTTTGACCACTGTCCTCTTTCACTCGCAGGGGTGGCAGGAGAGCTTAAGCCGCCGTTGCGCAGCGGGGTAGGCGAGCGTGTGCGCTCGTGCTCGCAAGGAGGCGTCCTGGTCGGGGTTCCTCTACGCAACGTTTTGCTTCCTTCTTCCTGCGTCGCCTACTGCTGCTGATTTCTTGTTTCGACGCAGTGTCCTCACGATAAGGCCCAAGTAGCCCCCTTCAGGAGCGGCCAACCAAGTGACGACCGCCGCCCGGAAAAAGTCCGTGACGTAACCCGCAGCGCGATAAGCCAAGTCTCTATCCTTAGTAGAATAAATATTCTCGCCACTGAATGCAGCACGGAAATTCTTGTGTGTAGTGAGCCACATTATAACCTCAGTGAGTAGTTCAATACCTCCGGAAAGAAGTACCATTTTAATATATAGTTTAATTCTGTAACAAAAGAAACGAGATAATTTTATTTTACTAACAATTTTAGTATTTCAGAGAATGATAAATAATGTCTTACGTTTTGGCGTCGACTGTAGTGACTCTTCGGTTTCTGCCTTGTGGCGTCTGTTCATTGCCCGTTGCATTGTGTGACATGGCATGGTTGTTTCTTTCCGTGTGTCTTTGACCCAAGGAGATCTGGTCTCGGCGAAGGACAGAGTTACCTCGCTTTAAGTACTGCACCTTCCTCAAGGTCACCACGAGGCAGACAATGTTATTTAGCACGTGACAGAACACAGGAGTAGAACAATGCGGTCCCAGATTTCGTAAAAGGAACTTTTATATAATTTTCTGAAACATCAGGGAGGTTAGAAAAAATTATGTAAGAATTATCTAAATGTAAAATCCAAAATAAAATAAATGAAATGAGTATCAAACTTTTTCGCTAAAATAATATAAAAGTCATAAAAGTTGTATTCCGATAAATGTTTCTTCCATAGAAATATTCAGTTCAGAGCAGTGCGATGGCTAATGAGAGTGGGCAATATGGAAAGGTAATGTCGCATATATGGTTGAAACCAAATAATAGTTTATTAGAGCGGTTACAGTGGTATGTACGGTACGGAAATATTCGTACAACATACATGTTACACGATTAAGCAGAAAACACATTTATTCATAATATAGCATGGCACATGCCACTTTAAGAGAATGAAATTGAAAGATATGACAGAATAAAGTTGCGGAGTAGGAGACCTCGCGAAGCGAATGGCCCCAGAATCGCGAAACAGGAAACACACATTCAATCAGGTCAGTAGAACTAAATGATTTTTATTTACTTTTTTATGTATTTACGTATTTACTTATTTATTTACGTAAAAAGCAATTAAAAACTGTGTGACGTGCTATGGGGAGAAGTTAATTTGAAGTTACATTTATGTCAGAAGTGCAAAAACACGGCCCATATTGATTATGTCGAGGATCCGAGAATTTGGACCGAAAACTGAATGAGATGGGTCATTGACGCAGTGCTAATTAAATTCATAGTTAAAGATTAATTACTACTTTCCTTTTGGGTGTTGTTTCGCTTATGTAACATTTTGCGAGGCACAAGTTTGTTATAACATGGACACTAAGTCACGAATGGCACCTTCCGCCCAGAATGTACAGCACAGTTTATAGTTTATATGCCCGGTTTCACGTGGTTCGAAAAAAAAATACACGTGCGCGAATACCGAACTATTAGAGATTATTACATTTCAGCTGAACATGCACTCTTAATGTAGCAATTTAAAGTTCCATAATTTAAGTACAATTTATGTGGCGTTCGGCATCACGTAGCCACGGAGTTTTTTTCATCTCTTAAATTTATTTGCTTTACCGCAGTGCGCAGTAAACTTGTCCAGTAGGATTAATGTTAAAAGTGACCCAATCAAATGACCGCATTTGAAATGTTGTGGATATTCCGAAATCTCATATCACCTCTTACGGTTGAGATACGTGGACGATTTGCCGTACTCCAAAAACCGACTCGTGGAGAGTTGTGGGCGCGATTAGCAGAAACCGCGCATGTCGGTTTATAATCCGTGTGGGGTGCCTCGCGTGCCCATTAGCAAGGCTTGAAAGCGCTTGGGAGCGGGGATTCTCGTAGTGAATCTTAATGCAAGGCAAATGGCCGAGAATAAAACATTTATTGAAAGCGCACGTCGCTTGATAAAAACGTGTGAGGGGATCTGCGTGTCCTATAGCAAGGCTTGAATATCGCTTGGGGAAGCTGATTCGTATTTTACCTTTCCAATGTACACTTGCGCCTCTCCTCACAACCACCAAAGGGGCCTCACGAGTGGTACGTCACACCCTAAGTGTCTACGTACTTTCTGTTTTTTCTCATGAGCAGCTTCTCATATGCATTTTGTGAGTACTTTATAAAAAATATTTATGTTCTGAATAAGAGTACAAAGTTTAGTTTATGTCAATTTTAATTTGCCATTTTCGCTTACAATCTTAGTATATTTTACTACTCACACTAAGTTAGATCTGACGAGGGAACTCACAGAGCACCTCAATTGTTTAATTCTATATTGCTGAATATGTCTAAAAATGAATTCAACAGATATCTGTTTTTTTATTCGATTTTACTTTCTGTATATTTCCCCAGTTTGTTGATTAAAGAAAATTTGGTGATCCTGGACATCGAACGCTTTTTTAATGTCGCATTAACAACTAGTCCCTTAGCGACTTCTATAGAATAACTATAGGGTTAACAGTACGATGCGATATGGTGATATTGAGGGGAGAAATGACAAACACAAATACAACCATGCCCGACTCGGGACCCGAACGCGCGTTCCTTCAGTCGGAGATCGCTATGAAACTACGGCCTTAATGATCTGGGCCATCCGGAGGGCTTTCAACTACTTAACCGCTGCTCACGATACTGCTGAACAGTCGCGACAGGCCTTTACACGAAGGTAACATGGTCCCAAAAACATCCTGGACAACTGGTGAAGAAACAAAAACTTCAAAACTTCCATAAGCACTGGTGAACAATTCCTAATGTTTCTGAAATGTTTTATTATGTAACTCTCAACTGTTCTGTGGGCTCATGGTTGACATTATTTGAAGCTTTGATCTGCATTAACTTATCACATAACTAAGGTCATTCACTACAACATTTAATAGTAAGCATAATCCATGCATTTATCAAGCATAAAATTTTATTAAGCATAAATCATGCATATATTATTTCCTTTTTTGTGTGATATACCCTTAACATTAATGTAACTGATCATGTCCCTGTGATTGCTGTTTTAAGCGTTGTTTATCTGTTAATTAAATCTATTAGCCGTTTATCTAATTATTACGTATTTTTAATCTTATTCTAATTATTCATCATCATACTAATGTTTCCGTACCCCAACATGAATAACTCTTTCAGCCTGCTGATCAAGCATGTCATAACAGGGAATTATTTAAATAGGTTAGTAAAATGTGTGCCACAGAAAATTATTTGGTACATTGTTGGTACCAGTTGTTTTTTCAATTTACCATATTGTCTGGTAAGTGGTTCAATGTAACACGTTCTTGTCTCCATAAGCGATGGGGTGTACCATGCTTTCCGATACTCCAGTTGAGTAAACAAGATGGAACACGTTATTGTGAGCACTGCGGGCAGCCCCCAAGCGAAGGCTGAAATCGCTAGAAATTTCTTTCCTCTTCCTCCATTAGGGCGTGCCACGTGCAACCTACAAAAGAAAGAGAAGTAATAGCTATTGACGACATAAGTTTATTCCGCTAGCAATAGGTGCACCAAGGTATAGTAATCTCTTTATTTTCCATAGCTCCAAGAGCGATTGGACACTATGGAACATGTAATCGTCAGTAATATTGAGATCTTCTATGTGTTACATTTTTTTCGGTCTGGGCTATGGAACTCTGTGAATTTTCCACCTAGTTGGGCGATCCATGGCATTAATAAGGAATTATTGTGGCGGATTACGAATTCCGTATATAAATACGGAATACCCACGCAACGAAGCAGCGGCCTGGCTCCCTCCCTGCCCGCACGCCCCTTGCCGACCTTCAGCGCCGCGACGCGCAGCCAGCCAGGGTTAGAGGC
This sequence comes from Gryllus bimaculatus, assembly GCA_017312745.1. NCBI lineage: Eukaryota > Metazoa > Arthropoda > Insecta > Orthoptera > Gryllidae > Gryllus > Gryllus bimaculatus. The sequence continues at coordinate 6,796 of BOPP01000596.1, read as the reverse complement.
CCTGCGGAGCGCCTGGCGGTCGGTTGGGGCGAGGTGAGGAGGAAACGGGACTGGCCGCCTTTCTCTGAGTTGAACTGGGCAGAACGACTGAGCTGGACTGGACAGGACTGGGATGGTCTGTACTGAGCTGAACTGAGCTGCACTGGGTAGGACTCGGCTAGACTTGACTGGTCATGGCTGGGCTAGACTGAGCTGGACTGATCTGGAATCGACTGGGCTGGACTGGACTGAGCTGGTCTGTGCTGAAAAGGACTAGGCTGTACAGTACTGGGCTGGACTTGTCTGGGCTGGAAAGGGCTGGCTGGGATTGAATGGAGTGAACTAGACTTGTGTGGGTTACGCAGGAGTAGGCTGGGCTGGACTGAACTGGACTTGTCCGGGCTGGAGTGGACTGGACTTTGCTGAACTGGATAGGCCTGACTGAACGGGGCATGTCTGACCTGGACTGGACTTGCATCGCATGGTGGCCTAGGGAGAATGCGCTCAGTGAATTTCGCTGTTTTTTCGCATCATGGTCAGTTTGAGCAAGTAATCCAGTTTAGGATGCCAAATGTGATATTGCTGTGTAGATGGGATTGAGCAAGTTCTTTGATGTCTCACAGCCTAGGCATTATATTTGAGTGAATTTAATACGATGTTCTATGACAGCAACGAAAAAGGTGTCCAAGTAGATAGTTTTCCAAAGTGTTTGCACCTAATTCCTTCTTCCTTCTGATTTTTACGCAGGTGCTAAATAGTGCTGTTCGGTGTTTTTCTTCAGATCTTCTCGTCTGACGAGAACCCAGAAAGGCGCTGGTTAGGACTTATTTGTACACTCTCTGCAAATGCTGCTCCCAATCATCTAAAGTATGTTTTGCAACCTTAACACACAATGTGAACGTCTGATCTGATAATTTGCTTGTAGAGCGTGCCGTCGCGCTTTCTTTTGGGAAACGAGATTTTAAAATTCAATGTTCAGTCGTAACATACAGGTTTAAATTTTCTTCACGTTTCATAGTTCAATTGTTTGCAAACATAGTTATTTATTGATTTCATTGATTCTATTATTCCTTTGAAAACGATAATTGGAACATACAGCGTTTCGAACTACACGGTCAAAGAAGGAAATAATTGCAGAACGACTTTGAAGATTGGAGATGCAGAGTGTTTTTCCTTGTTCTTTTTTTTTTCATTTTTTTTTTTTTTTTTTTTTTTTTTTACTCTGTTTTTTATTTTTTTTTGTTTTTTTATTTTTCGCCATTTTTTGTTTTATATTTCTTTTTTATGTTTTTTTTTTTCCGACAAGAATAGCGAACAGCTTGGTACGAAATAGTTTCACTTTACTTTCGTTCCAGAATCCAAGTATTTTTTCGACCTGAAGCCCTCTCACCATGTTTACACCAGGGCTGCAGCCAAACAGGAAGCAGTCAGCACAAAGTACATCGCAGAGCTGCACACAGAAAACACACTATTAGTGGTATGTTAAGATTGCTCCTATACACTAGAGTTCAGCTTTCGTTAACCAAAACCGTAAAAATAGACAATTTCAACAAACAATGAAAAACATGTTGTACATGAGCGCAATATTGTGCCAAAACTACTAAATTAAAAAAAAATTAAATGACTTTAATAGAAAAACTAAATATGGAGAACAATTTTTATTTGAATGAGAAACCTTTATCTTCAATTTTGTAGCTGTAGGAAGACGCCGAAATATTCAATCTTTTGCATTTTTTTAAAATTTAGATTTTACAGTGAAAATCGTGCCGCCTTTATAACTGTATTTTTTTTATTCTTACAAAAAAATGTAAAGAAAAATTTTGGAGCCTTGTTTGAAAAAAATTGAAATATGCCCCAAAGGCTACATAAAAAGTACCCCCAAAATTAATGAATGCTTTTCAATATCACAGATCGTGGACTCAGTGCAGATCTGCAGGTGTTTATTTAGTTTGGAAAACATGGAAGACCTATTTTAGATGCTAGCGTTGTTCACATGCACTAGACGGACGGACAGACGGACGTGTTACCTTCAATCGATTTTTCGGTATTAAGGACACTAAACGTGGATTCTGGCTAGACCAAGTGTTAGAGGATATTTTTCATTATTTTGCCACTGGATTTATCCACTCTTTCCTTATTAGGGCCCGTCAATAAGAGTTTGTTTTCCAAACATTCGCTTATTTTTTGCGCAGCATTACATGACTTTCTCTCTACTGTGTGAGTGGTAGCGAGAAATTAAAAAAAAAAAAAAATTCGGAATCAAGGAAACCCCAAAACGTGTATTTCCGATGAAATCTCGAAAACCATTTTCCGAAGCACTACATAGTTTTATCTATACTACGTACAAACTCCGTATATACGTACGTATACGAGAAAGTAACTAGTGGTGCTACAGAATGTAACAGACTTTCTCGTACTTGTTAGTTTCCTAATTTTTTGGCTGGGTATAGGTTTTCGGTCGTGTCCATCCTCTTGTCAGCTTCCATGTACCGCCACTCAAAACATCACGTTTTCTCATTTGTTCAATTTTTGTTTTTTAATTGCAGAAACGAAAAATTACTTTAAGAATGTAATAGAAGAACAAAACATTCTACATGAAAATTTCGTTGAAAAATTTGGAGCTCTTTTGTGGAAAACGTCGATTAACCGTTAATTTAATTCGAAATTTGAACCTTTTTCACAGACAATTATTGAATTTTCGAAAAAATATTTATTTGAATTTATTTGTAGTTATTTGAGGTGCTTCTAATCACTAATGCAATAATGTACACAAATTGCAGGAAATGTGCATATTAAAAGCCATTAAAGATATTTTTTTAATTATATTTTTTGAAAAACCAAAAGAATACAGCAAAAATAATTTAAGATTATCTTAAACTATGCAAGTAGCGCTATCCGCACGAGAAGTATGAACAAAAAAATTTGGAGCCGTTTTTGAGAAATTAGTGTTTGAGCGTTTCTGAAAATGCAAAATTTTGAGATCATTTTTACAGAAAACTTGATGGTTTTCGAGAAATTTTGTATCCCATTGTTTAAAGCATATACACTCATAAATGCATAAATGCGAACAAATAGGGATAATGTAAATTGTAACTATGTGAGAGGCAAGTCAAAGAACTAAGTTTTTGTAATTTTTAAAAAGTGAAAAGAATTGGGCAAAATGCCGTTTATGACATCTAATAGAGTACATATAGCGTTATGCCTACCACAATCATTAAGAAAAATTTGGACTCGCTTTTGAGTAAATCTCGTTTATGTTATTTTTACTTCCTCGCCTTAAGACGTTTTCATAAGAAGGGAAGGTAATGTAATCGTGGCCAGAAAAGGGGTTATTTGCGTTAGAAAAACTCTTATTGCCTAGCTTTGGAAACGAAAATGTGAATACAATCTGTTGCTAAATTTAGAAAAATGTCCTCTAACACGTGAAATAGCAGGTATCAACGTTTTGTTGGTTGTTAATGGTGCTAGTCTCATTTTCGGCTATTGTTACATTTTTTCGAAAATGCCAAAGATTGCGAACATTTCAAACCTACGAAATTGGAGATAACGATTTTTGGTTGATACAAAGTTTGTTGTAAATAATCAGCTCTTTAAAAAAGTTCTTTTACATGTTTTTGAAAAAAGAGCCGATTTCGCTTAATTGGTGGCTGAAATGCATGGAATTTCTAAATATATATATTTATCTGAAAACCCGCACGAAAAATTTCATAAAATTTTCTCCTCGTACGTAACAGCGTATGGTTAATAAATGAGTATGTAAAGAATAAATGAGTAAATGTATAAACCACTGGTGCTATATAATGGTACAGAGTTTCTCGCCGTAGTTAGTTTTCTAATATCTTTGGTGTGGACGTCTTTCTTTGTCGCCCGAAAACATTTTTTTTTAAATTTTAACAACTTACGGACTCCGTAATGCGTGAACTGAAACTGTTTTGTCTTGCGTAATATGTAAATGTACAGGTCATGCCCTGGATAACCGAGGTTGTTATATGGCGTGTCCAATTTCTGCACTTGAAGCCAAGACGTCGCCGGGTGCGAGTTCTACACGGTGATTTTAATTTAATCCATAAGGAGGTAATTATGATAGCAGGATGTGCTGTTATTGACCATAACGTCGAAAAATATTTTGGAAGGTAATGATTTTGCAGTTTTAGTCCCTTCGTGAGTTCAGCCGCAATTCTAGAAAAGTGTTGATTGAAGAGATTTGCCACTTTTTCCGCATTACTGGCTTCTCTTTCATTATCCTTTGAAACAACATTCTATACTAAGTTCCGAGATGATATGGTCGTATTTTTTACGATATTTCACGTTGCTTTCGTTTTGTTACTATTGTTCAAAATATCCTGATTATTTTTCATTTATTTTGCGTGAACTATTACTTTCCTTAAGATTCTTTTGTATACACGGAAGTAGACGTGGTGATAAATTAAGATGTTTAGAAATAAAGCAACGCGTACGTTTGTTTTACACGATATTCTTATACCTTGTGTGATCCAAGTATTTTTTAAACGTGAAATATTTATTTTTATCTTTTTGAAAGGAAAGCATGGGTTAAAGTGAAATGAAAGCTTTGAGAAAAATAAATTAAATTTTTCATTTGTGTCAACAGCGTTACAAACTGTGTCCCATGATTCTTTCGGCAAGTAGTCCGTATATAATTTTATGTTAATTTTAGTGGATGCACTGCACATGAGTGTAGTTTGGAACAGTGTTCATGTTGTTATTAATTGTAAGAAGTTGTGCATCGTGGTCACTGTAACCTTTATTAGTAGTTTTTATTTCATATCTAGTTGTGGTTTTGTTAATTAAAATTTGGTCGATTGCTTTTTGTGATGTATTCCATGTAGGTACATTCACTGTAATATCTAAATTCAAGTAAATTTAAAAAACTGCTATTTTTCGTGGGATTCGCTCAAAAAATCGATATTGAAATCTCGACATATAACAATAGATTTAAAAGATAAATTACTAATTTTGTTCAGGGTTATCTCTAGATTTTCTAAGAAAATGAAATTATCTAAAGATCGCTTTGTTGGAGGATTGTAGATGCGAAGGAAGATAGTATTGAGCGTAGTAAGATTACGATTGTTATTTCAAAAACTTTTTCAAGTGCATATATATTGAATTTGAAAGGAGATAGAATCAATATGATTTCTTATGTAAATACACCAACTTCCATAAGCAGGGTCTTTATTCGATTTCCTCGCTCTACAATACGATCCTGCAAGGTAAAACTAGGAATTTGGAGTGTGTTTCGATCATTATGAGACACCCAATGTTAGGTAAAGCAAAAAACATCTATTAGCCCTAGATCACACTGTAATGCTGCCTCGATAATTTGAATTTTATTTGAAAGAGATTGCACATTATGATGCATTATTTGAATTTTTTGCATGTACTTAGACGGATCCTTTTCTTCTACTTTTTACTGTAGTTGCTATTTATTTATCTCATTTTTACCTCAAATACATGGTCGAAGAAAGTATCGAGTTTCAGCAGTGACAGGACTTGAGGAAGGAGGAGCGACAAATGTAGGTAAATCAATAATGGGAGAGGTAATACAAGGATTTGGTTCAGGGATAAGGTAAGTGGGTCCAAAGAGGTACCTGAGGATGGAAGAAAACTAGGAAATGTGGGTGGGAATGGGTGGGAGTACACCCGAGACCTTGAGGTTCCTTGAAAATTACACCCGATAATTAAGACATACGTTTCAAAACTCAGCAGGTTACTTCCAGTAATATTAATTTCGGTGAAAATTCGGCCTCCGGTTTCCCGCAAGCGTTGTTCCAGTGGGCTAACGTTAGGGCCCGCAAGGCTCGCAATGAAGGCGGGCCAAGTGAAACAAGAGAGCCTATTTTTAGGGAATACTTTTATTACTTAAGGTTCTAACACTACTTGTATTTGCCATACAATTTTATAAACGGAGCCACGATTTAAGTTCTGTGTGCCGGCCTCCACACATTTCGTTACGCTACTGCGTTGTTCCCGGACACTCACTCAATATTACATTTATACTGTAATATTACATTTTTATATACATCCAGCATTATTTATGTCCTACCTCGTTGGACATTGTCGATGTGGAGATATAAATGGACAGCATTATACAGCAGGCTAAAAATAAGACGATAAAGACTTGGAAAGATGTCTTTTTTGGCTGTTTTGTTCAGACTAATCTTTTAATAGTAAGATGAGCTACACAATAAAAATATTTGCGAAAAGAAGTGAGACAAGAACATCGAAAAATTAAATTGCTTGTTGAATTTATGAGACTGCGGGGAAGAATTTAACATGATATGTGAACCGGGAACATCCGACTAGAAAGAAAGCTAAGTCATACATGCATTGATATGATAAACTGATAGTTATTGAGCAGTGTTTTTAGTGCAGAGAAAGATAAAAGGCTTTTAACGGGGATGTATTTCATGTAAATAATGTAGTTTCTTGACCTTGCCTTCAATTTCATTGTTATAATTTTATTTGATCACCATAGAAACTCGTGATATTATTTTTTAGTAATAGTAATTTTATTTAACTATTAATGATCATTCGTTCACATCATAGTTTAATGTTATCTGTATGGAGAAATTATAAAATACAAATTCATGTCAAGAGAATTGGTGAATAAAAAGCAATTTTTGTAATGTATCGAGAAAAAGTCGGGCATATCTATAAGACAAATATTTCGGTACCCCACAATACTGGCTGACACACACTCATTTTTTACCCTATAGTGGGATGTTTGAAACTGCACCTGAGCCCCGTCTTCACATTAGCATTCTGCTACTGCATGTCACGTCATTCTCGGTCTTGCCGC
>BOPP01000595.1:0-31092 GCA_017312745.1 Gryllus bimaculatus | reverse complement strand
CGGCGCCGCGCTCGCAAAGACAAACTCTCCCACGCAGACGGCGAGTGCACTGAACCCGTCACTCGAATTCCAGATCGCCATCTCTGATGAATAGATTTGTTCATATCACGATCCCCGAACAATCGAATTCCTTAATAGAGAGCTTTTGCTCAGCATGGCGTAAAACGTTATTAGCCAACCACGTGACCAATAGCGCGTGAAGCGTAAAGAGAGTTTTGCCCAACGTTCGTTCTAAATGGAGGAAGTTCCGAACTGTGACAGCAGAGCGTATCCTGCTTTCCCGCAATGCCACATCATCTTGCTACGCATTTGTTTTCGACAAGAGCGACCCACCAACCAATGACATGCATATATTGTGTAACTATATTATTAAATAAATATTATTTACTGTTAAGTACAGGAATAATAATAGAATATAGATAAATGATATCAATATGATGCTGCATCATAAGAATACAGAATAAGCAGCGCGCACACACACACACACACACACGCGCGCGCGCGCACACGCACACACACATTGCTGCCATAGTATGGGACGAATTCTATCGAATGTGATTTGGAGGATAGGCTTCGAAGCGTCGTGAGTAACGTGATTACATCATACTTGCAATTTGTGTACAGATGCAAATTAGTTTTCTATAACTCAGAAACGAAAATGACTATTTTTCAAATATTTTCTAATCTTGCTTTTTTTAAATTTATGTTTATTTATTTATGTTAAACTTTTACTCATCTTTCAACTATAGTTAAAATAACGGGAAGGGATTCTGGAACTCAAGAAAACGTGCGCAGATAATATTTTCTCCCCTACATCACATACAGTTTTACTGTTTTTTCACTGAATAAATCAAATCTACATTGGATAATTCTGTGGAGAATCGCAACGTAGGCATTTGCGCGTGCACAGAAGCTGAACACTACGCTAATACCATCCATGCTAAAATGCTTCATGCTGTACAGAAGCTTTACACTAGGTTTGTGTCAATCAATTGCTCGCTTTCTCAAATACATGATACATTTATCACTCAATTATTGCTCAGAGTATGCATTTTTTTAATTTGCATTATTATCTTCAGCAATTATTTCGTATATTAATCAATGGTAATTCCAATTCCGCAATATCTAAACCAGCTATTCTATTTCGTAAATAACTGGAACAGAGGTTGCTTGAATCCCTTAGTAATTCGACATATACGGAAATTGTAAAAAGCTATGTCCTTATGATAGTTAGTACTAATGGGAATTAAAAATTTGAGTCTTCGCCGGGAATGTTCGAGTTGAATACCTAATACGAAGCCGCTTCGTCAGCAGCAGCACAGTAGCAACAAAGACTAAGGGCAGTCAACCTTAATACAACTACTTTAATTAAAATCTTCTAAGGAATGTCCAAAGAATTATTATGTGAGATATGTTTTGGAAACAGTTTCCCTAAGACAGTCGTCTCTGAACCATAAGGACCTTGTTCGCGAGGCGGATCCACGTGTTGTAAGTCTCTGGGGCGAAGCTGGGCTGGCGGCGCGGTTTGGGAAGTCTGGAAGAGGTCGAGGGCGGAGGAGACGGTGAGAGGTGAGAGGTTGTGGTCTTGGGACGGCCCTGGCAGTGAGGGGGAGGGCAAAGAAGCCGCCAGGGTGACGGAATCAGGGAGAGTGTGTGGGGGGGCAGGTGAAGGCAGTGAGATGATATAATGCATGTCTACGTGATTGAACGACGATAGAAGAACGATGTGAAACACAGAATAATAATGACCGAGATGTAAAAATGCAAGAATGGAAAGGTAAGAGGAAAAATATAAAGAAACTTAAAGTAGACATGAAAATAAAAAAATAATTGTAAATGTTAAAATGTATGTTAATAAATTCGATATATTTAAAAGTCGATGTATTATCGTATAATTAATAAAAAATACGAAAACTCTTGTACGTTTTTTGACAAAACATGAAAGGTAGGTATGTACTTAATACAACAGTACTTGGTCACAAAAGAATAAGTGGAGGTAATGGGGGAAGCAGAGGTGGAGGATTAGAAACGCGAGAGGTTGCAGACAGAGGGAGCACGGCATCGAGGGCGCGGGAGGACAATGGTGAGGTCGGGTCCTCACCGACGATTCGAGGACCCTCCAGTGCTCCAGGTCTCGGCACTCGTGCGGTGCCGGTAGCGCCCCACGCGGCAAAACGGTGCATCAGCCGCGCTGGCGGTGGGGGGCTAAGTACGATTAAGACCCTCTCGCTCGCTGTGAATGTTTTTTTTTTCTGCGCCTCAGCTGCGACTGCACTTTGACTTCGAGAGCGTTCGGCATTTCACGACAGTCGAAGTAGGTGACGCGCGCCAATGAACGGGGTTCGGTGGACGCGTTTGAGGGTGGTTGTTAGCGATACCAGGCGCGGCAGCTACGGATATTAGTCCCGTAAGTGTAGTGCATAAGTTTTCCTCGGGAGGTGGCGGTAATGTTTCCCCGCTGGATGGCGATCCGGCACAGAGCTACCGTCTGCTACCAGGATTCCCCCAACCAGGTATCTCCCACCAGCGGGGCACCGTCCCAGCCGGGACACCCAGCTATAAGCTCCCGACCTGCCTTCCGGCATATGTGGTAGAGTAGTGAATGTAAGTGTGTGTGTGTAAGGGGAAATGACAGAACAAAGAAGAGGAAGTAAAGATCGCGCGTGGTCCTTGGCCCATTTGTTAAAGTACTGCTCCGGCATTCTCCTGGTGTTGATCGGTTTCACCACGGAAAACTACCTATCAGACGAGCCGGCTTAATCTCCTCCAGACAGCGACTGAATTCCACCTTGCTATCAAGTTAGTGTCGGGACGGTAACGTCTCGACCGAAGCTTGCTAGGCCGTGGCGGCTAAGTAGTAGAAAATTAGTAAACTTAAGTTGTGTATATTTACAAAAGGGTGGGGGTTGATTAATATGGTGATGGAGAGTAGTATGTACCATTGTAGCTTGGTAGTACAGTGCCCTAACAATCGAATCACGAACGTCACGCTATCGTCCCCTTCCTAATCCTTGTCCCCCCTCCCTCTACACAAAGTTCCACTGAGTTACGCCGGAGCGTCGCCTCACTGGAGAATACAACTGGCAAGGGGAAAACCCTGCAAGACAACGTGTCTGTAGGCGCTGGACATCACGTTCCTGTTGGGGAGGCAGTCTATATATACCTACTAGATATAACATGCACTGTACTTACAAGAGTAATGATCTAACCTGTTGAGGCGCCTGGAAACAATACATAATACTCATTTTTAATGAACCCCTACATATTACATATTTTACATAGTATTAATACTAGAGAGCGAATATCTATAACTGCATAATATTAACCGTTGCGTCATGACATAACAAGACGAATTTTTCTATACAGTCGGATAGAATTAGGTGCTATGAAGATTAGTATGTTAGTGCATATTTGTGCACATTTGGCTGTTTTTTTCAGTAGCTGCATATTCGTATAATTATAAGTTCATATTTTGCACATTTCGTTAAAATAGAGACTTATCTATAATAAATTTAATCTTTTCATATAATCCTTTTTGTAAGCATTCATTAAAAAGAGCTCGACACAGTTTCGTTTGTTTTTCTTCTTTTCTATTGATGATAGAATATTTGAGCAAATTTAGGTTCTTGATAATTTTTTTAAACCAGGCAGAAGAAATGTAAATAGACATACTAGATCAATATTCACTTCAATTATTTATCCCTCGAAGAAAGGTAGATTATATTGTTTGCACACAAATATTTCTTTTTATTCCAAGCATCTTCGGAATTTTATCAAGAAAGGTTTTTACTGGAAATGAAATATTTTTAATTACATATTAAAGTGCATATTAAAGAATTTTTACGTCATAAATGCATATTTTAAGAGCATCTTTCGGTTTTGTTATGGCATAAAAATCTTCTCCCAACTTATTATCATTACTTTCAGTACCTATTTTATTGCTTCAAGTCTAGCAGGTGTTTAATTAATTAAAATTCGCCCACATTCCGTTAAATTCACATCAGAGCTTCACGGTGCTTTTATTTAATAAACTTGATTGTTCAAAACAATTATTCGCAGGAATAGGTTGTGTTAAGAATGGAAATAACTTCCTTTACACAAAATTAGATAATTAGCCTGAGAAATGTGCAAGAACCACGAGAATCCTAGAAGAGACACATGCAGGTGAGTCTACCGCTACGATAAAACAACGTTGAATGGTAAGACATTCCGACGTACTTCAACCTCTTGCGGAACAAAGTCGACTTCTTTCCACTGGAATTTCTCCCTTGCATTGATCTGCTAAAGCATGTATTTAAACAACCATTATATTGTCTGCGTCTTAACTCGGTTGAAACAGCTGATGTTTGGATATTCCCCCGTTTACGTTGATCAATATTCATTTCAAGAGGAGAATAAATACAGTATCAAACGAATCTTGAAGCCTTAATTACAGATTTCTCCGTTTTTTATTTTTAGTGTGGCGTATGCTAGAATGCTCTGCTAGCTAGAATTCTCCTCCAAACGGCTAAATTCGACCAAGATACTGTCGAAAACCCTACCTCTGCCGGGGCTGGAATCCTACCAACTCTCGGTCAGAGGCCCTGCAGTGACATCAGTCGATGCCCTGAGCCAACGCAGCCTGTGTTGTGGATGGTGGTTTGTGACTTTCCTGACTTGGAGGTGAGGATCGTCGAGCGGCGTGGCAGCGAGAGGCTGTGTGTCGCGCGCGTTAGTGTGGCCTCCGCCTCCTTCCGCGTGGGGAACCGCACGTAGCGGCGGAGCAGTGCAGGCGGCGCGGCAACCGAGTAACTGGATCGGCGAAGGCGCGAGCGGGCGCGGGCGTATTTTTAGGCGTGAGCGCAGCCCGTGCGCTCCCGGAGGCGGGGTTCGAAGGAGGACGGTCGCGCCCGCACCTCGGGTCACCCGACCATGCGTAGGCGGAACAACTTTCAACAGACGATTGCTAAATGAAAGCGTAGGCTTCAGAGGCCGGAGTCGCTGCCTGGGAGGCGTTTGTTAGCCCACGTGACCCACCAGGATTTGTCTATACGACCTTACCTAGAAGTGAGAATTTAAAAAAATAAGTTTTTTAGCATATATTATGGGTTGTTTTATGTACCATTATCTCTTGGTTTTCCATGTCCCTTTAACATAAACATATTTTTCACTTTCCCGTATACATACGGAGTAATATACTTAGTATAGGAAAAGTTACGTAGTGCTGAGCAAAGAAACGGCGGATATTCGGCAGAAAAAAATCCTTGCCTGGCACTATCAACGAAAAAGTGGGTGTATCTAGTTGCTAAATTAAGAGGGGAAAATCCTTTAACACGCGGTGTAGCCAGAATCCTTGTTTTGTGAGTCCTTGATAACGAAAAATCTATTGACGGCAAACCGACCGTCTATCAACACTACTAGCACCTAAACTATACATAGGATGTTTCTAAATTGAAGAAATCCCTGTCCATCTGGCTCCAGTCAAAGCATTGAGATTTTGAAAAAACATTCTTCAAAATTTGGGGATACTTAACATAAAACCGTTTCCAAAAAGTTCTCAAACACGGCTTCAATTTTGTTCTTTAATTTTTTTGTAAGAATAGAGTAACAAACACTTATACGAGTACAATTGGCATAAGTCCTATTTTCACGGTTAAATCTAAATTTTCGAAAACTTCAAAAGTATACATTTTTTAGGCGTCTTCTTACAACTTAGTTCTATCATTTAGGTCATGCATATTTTTTGAAACTTAGTAGTTTTCGCGTAATAATTGCAATTTTAAAAATTACAAAAAACAGATTTTCTCAAAAAAGGCCTCAAATTTTTTCTTTACGTTTTTAATAGAGATAGTACTAAATGTACTCTATGAAATGACATATTTGCTCTATTATTTTGTTTTTACAAAACTTACAAACAAGTAATTTTCTTCACGCGTCTCTCATGTCGTTAATATTTGAATTAGCGGAGATTTCTTCACTTGAATATATTTATGAGTACATGTGCTTTGAATGTTTTCAGATAAAATACCGTTTATACCGTTTTCTGTATAAAACTAGCTCAATACTTCGCATTTAAAACGTTTCCAAAACCGCCATTCTCAAAAAATTTCCGCAAAAATTTTGCAAAAAAAAAAAAACCGCGCAAATTTTGTTTCCAAAACTATATGGAAACCGATAAGAGCTCATTGCACTCTTACTATGACTACAGTTCATCGGTATTTTTTGTTTTTTTCTAAAAATTATACAAATTTAATTTTTTGATAGGATCCTCTCACACCGTTTAAGTATGCACATTTCTACAACATTTGTAAAAAACTATGCTATAAGCGTGAGTTAATGCGCGTAAATTCTTCTATAAATTGTTCGAAAACTCAAAATATTTTTCCCGTTAGTAGATTAAGCCGCCATTTTCTCAAAACTGTTCCAAATTTTACAAAGAAAATGCCATTTATAAGAGGTTTTACTGTCTTTAACATTCTTAAAATAATATTTTCCTAAACTCTTAGAAACCGAAAAATCGAGAAAAGTTTAAAATAATGTTTTTTGGCTTGCGGTTTAAGAGGAAGCTGGAAGATTGTGCAAGTCCGAATAGTTGCCATTACCAAAGAAATTGAAATATAATTTCGGGAAATCGTGCCATTTGTAGCACTACGAGTTATTTTACATTCCCACATGAACCTCTGAATTGTCCACGTCAACATGCCATGTTCCGCTGATACTTAATGCAAGTTCACTTGGGTAAAGAAGATTATGATTGATTTATTAAAGTTTGTTTGTACTTTCATATTCTTATCCATTTTAGCGTATTCAGTTCGCTCATTACTAATGTTACAGATCTTCTTGTTACAACAAATTCATTCAACTACTAATACTTTTTTCTTATTCATCAAACTACTTTAATCTTATTTGGCAATGTAAATATTTTAAACAGATGACAAATATAGATACCCAATTGGCTTAGTGTTTTCATTGACAACCAAAAACACCCCGGCCCCAATTGTTTCTCTTATTCTTAACAGGAGTGAATGCCAGAAGCATTATCATCGCATAACACGTTGCTTGCAAATCAAAACGGTTGTACATTCTAAAAATTCTACGAGTTGACGCCATACCTATTCGTTTGACCTCTGAAAAACTCCAAGAGTAATAGGACCAGATTATCCAAAAACAAACATGTTATTCCGCTACGTAGCCACTACGTTTTTGAGTGCTTTGGATCTAGCTATTCTTATCCTTCCGCACACCTATTTCAAAAAAATCTGCTTATTTTATGTCTACATTTTTGCTGTAGCATCGTTTTGCACCAACGAGAATTTTAAGTTTGATAAAACAAAAATAATATATTCACTGTTAGCTGTGTTGCTGACCGAATGACCTAGTTCGAATCCCAACGTAAAAGATTTCGACAATAGCTTGTCAGCAAGCTACGTCGAATTCAGTCGCTGTCCTAAATAGCGATGTTCTACGACGAAACCGACTTTGCTCTTATCTGGCAGTTCTCGTGTATATTCGATCAGGCGAATGTCCTAACAAACGGGCCACTTATCGCAACCATATTTCCATCCTCTCTCCTGTCCTATCCTCATACCTTACTTACACACACTTATCGTATCATGCGCTACACCACAACATATCGGAGATCGTCGAAACTTAGAGCTTGTCTCGGCTGGAGCGTGCTCCGGTGCGAAGATACCTGGTTGAAAAGGAAAACCCCGTAGCCAAGCCGTTGTCGGCCGCCGGAAAATATTTCCACCTTCGAGGAAATCATGCACTACACTACAAACTATAACTTTAGCAGTGACGCTCCCAGAAGCCCAATTAATCAACACCCCCCCAAGCTAAGTTGCATCGCGAAGGTGAGAGTAAAGCCCCCTCTTTCTGGATGAAAGCGGACCGAGGACAGCCTCTCTTGGCGATACTCGCTACGACTAATTGTTTTTGGTTATTTGGCCCACGGTAAGATTTCCGTGTATTTATTTATGCGTGTTCAATAAAACATTTGCTTATCTCTGACTGGATTTTGGATTTTGAACACCGCATGCGTGGTTGCATTATGTATATAACTACTTCTATTGGACAATAAATTATTTTGTTTAAATGTCTAGTTATTCATTAGTCTTACCATTGAGTCCCACTTCAATTACCGACTGAAATGAATAATTCTTGTGTTGTACTCGCCTCTATAAGCGTCGTTAATTTAACCTATTGTTAATATTTCCCTAATTTGTTTAAAATTGCAAGGATTTAGAAGTAAGTTAAAAAATTTCTGCGGGTAGTTTTCAGGTTCTTTCAAACGTTTCGAGATGGTATCATGTTCCTTCCTGGCTTACCTTAATAGGTCAGGATGTCATCCACGCTCAACTCCGTCACTTTCGTCAACCTCCACCTCCGCCGTCACCTCCATCATATTCTCCTTTTACCCTTGCCGCCCCAAAAAGGGAAAACTCATAAGGGTTTTTACATCGATACGTACAAAAATGGCGATAAAGATTGCTTTCCAGGTATTTCTTGTGGATCCGTCCTGCAACCCGGTGCAACCAATTTCCTCTCGTGGAAAATCAAGCACCACGCGCGTGTCTGCAAAGGCTCCTTGGTGATAAGCGCGCAACACGCCGTTCCTCAAAAACGACTCCTCACTAACACCAGTGAAATCGATGCCACTAACTAGCACATAACTCCACCCGTTACTTGGTATGCTTTGTAAATTTGTACCCATGCCCACTAGTAATTTTAGGAACAAGGCTGCGTAATCTGACATACTTATATTTTTATTGTTAAAACGCCTTTTTATTCTGCTGTAATGCAACACTGCCACGCAACTACTTTGTAACCTTGTGTTTTTATCTACACTACATATACACTACCGAAAGAACTCAACATCTACGGATGTTATGTATTTTATTTTTTTTACCTAGAACAGAGTGGCAACTTAGGATTTTTCTGGACGTAGTTGTACGGACCAGCCCTACTTCCCAATTTTAGTTTAAAAATATTTTAATTTCTGCCTTGAGCAGCTGTTATGTAACTGACTTGTATCTCGTATTTTGATACCATCTACCTGAAGCCTAGATGCATCGCCACGATGCGCTCTACCACGTAACCCTATTTTACGAATTCATATTACTGAATATCTATCATGAAATTTTATACGTCCTACCTTCGAAGACAAATAGGAAATATAAGAAGTGTGGTCAAACCCTTTTATGCATTTTTTAATACGAAAGGTATTCGTAACAAAAAATGTCCAGAGACAATTTCAGTGCAATACATTAAAAAAAATTACACTAGTGATTTATACGTGTACATTAATTATTTTTATTCAGGCTGATTAGAAAAAAAAGAGCGCATAAATTTTAACTTCTTTATCTGCCTGACTGCCCGTTACAGGCACGCTGTACGAATATGAAGTTCAAAACTTTCACTTCAGGTTTGCAGTTAATGCAATTGGAAAGTAATATTATTCTCAAACATCTGAAAGCAGCACCCATTTGCATTTCAAAATTTTGGGGAAAGAAATTAACCCCTTTTAAACAATTATACAATAGTAATTGGAATTTTAAAAACATCATGGCAGATAATGGACTTCAATGCACAAAAATTTGCTCGCAATAGAAATATTTAGGCAAATTAATTTATCAAAGGCTTTTTTTAAACATTACCATATTCTTGGATTCTATGCTGGGAACACTGTCGCCTCAGAACCATTAATTAGAGACAATCTGAAAGTAAGAATATTACATACAGAGGTAACAGATACAGATACGAATCCATTCTTTGATTTATATTCAGTGATTTCATAGAATAATAAAACATATTAATCCTAATGAAAACAGAGTACAAGCATTCGAATGAAAATTAGAGTCATAGCACCCGGACTGTAAAGGCAGCGCCGCTGCCCTACACAGATTCCCCTCCCCCTATTGTGCAAGACTGATTGTTCTCTTAGTCTGTAAAACGAGACGGTAACTAAGTCTGTGGTTAAAATTAAATTAGACTTTTGACTACAGAATTACTAATAATTAAGAAAGAAAATAAATCTTCGTCAAATATATTATTGAACACCATAGTAAAATAAAATTAGTTGATAAAATACATAATGATTAATTTTAATATTTGTTCAAAATTTCAACGGAAATACAATATTGGCGCGTCCCTTATATCAAATACTTTTATTTGTTTTCAAAAACGGCACAACTTCATTTTCTTCAAAACTTTCCTATTTTTCTTAATACTTTCTGTACGAATATTGCACAATAACATGTAAAATGACACAAAATCATTTACGGTATTTTGGTTTTTCAAAAAATACGCCAATTAATTTATAAAAATATCTTGACGCCGTTAATAGCACATTTCCCATCATTTGATGCATTACTAAATATCCGTGAATGACTTCAAATTACTCCACTGAAGTTTCTCGAAAATTCAAAATTTTTGATAAAAAGCTCCCAAATTCAACTACTAATAATACTTAAAAAACATTTCTCTCTATCATCTACTCATAGAGCGAGCGATCCCTAAGTTTATTCTACACTAGATCCCTATCTGATTCTATTCAATCTATTTACTCATTACTAAAATTTCGATCTATACTGATGACTATTTATCGTATTTATTCTATTATATCTATATTTGCATCGTCATTTAACATCTACATTTGAATCATAATTGATTCTATTGATCGTAATTAGACATCTTATTTATACTATAATAAATCATAGTTGAAGTGCTAGGTTAAATCATAATTGAAATCTATCAGGTATCTATCTCTATTGATCTATGATCTATTGCATCTATTGATCTTATGATCTATTGATCTTATGGATCTATTGATCTATTGATCTAATCGATTTCTAGTTCATACAATTCTAGCTTGATCTGATTGATCTATTGATCTATGTAGTTAAATCTATTTTGCTCTCAGGTTCTAGTACTAAATTGATCAATTACCATTGGAACCTAGAATACTATTACTTTCTATCATAAAACGATCATAAGTTACGAAATACTAGTATTCTCAAATTGATACTACTGTTCCTATCTTCATTTGATCTATTGATTATTCGATCTAATTGCACTATATTGTATTTTTTAGCTCAGTCTTATTTCGATTCCTAATCTAGATACTAAATTGATCATAGTGACTCTATTTACATCGCTAATCGGTATTGTCATCTATTATCCTATGATGCCGTATTTCCGAATCGAGATTCCAAATATCACGTAGTGCATCAATTGAATCCTTATTCAATCTAATGAATCTACGTTAAATCCCTAAATTGATATATATGAAGATCTAGTCCCCGATTCTAGTTACTCCTGATTCTAAATCGTTTGACTCTTATATAGACTCGAATCGAAATGAAAATAAATTTCGCATTATCTTAAAATCTTCTCTATAAGAAATTACAATCTAATCACGTAGGTTAAACCACAACCACTATTCTGTAATACATCATAGAGTAACTTATTGTATTCTTAAGCATACACACGGAACATATCATCTATGGATGATACACTAATGATCTAGTATGGAATCTATTACAATCATATATTGAGATATTTGATTCCAAATTGTAACATCGTAATCTTCTAGTGACACCTATTCGAATATTGTATTCTAATCACAACTACTAGGAACATAGACTTCTCTTATTCTTTTCCTGACATCTCATCCTGTTTCTTATTGATGATCAGTCATGAGTGAATTCTCCAATGTTATCTGAGTTTAAACATAGTCATATGAGTCGATATGATACTATTGATCTATTGTTACGTATGCTAGAATTATACAAAATTAAAATATTCTTGTTTACACATCTATGTATCTCTATCCAAATCTTCAGTTCCGTACTCGTATATGACTTTAAAATAACCTTATACTTGACTATATGCAATCGTGAGTGTTATCTAGTTTTGCAACTCTTATAGAATTCCAAGGAGTATCTAGTCTGATATCGGCTATACTATTATTTGCCATTCAGTTATTGACAGTGTCCCAGATTACTAAAATTAACTCTGAGAGTTACTAACATCTCTATGATCTATAAATATTCGGATCTTCTACTATTGATCGAATCCCGATCATACATGTCCACCTGACTCCCATTTAAAACGTAATAACCTAATCCTATATCTTATATTGGTAATGCTATTAATACAAAACCTATCCAATATAACACTAATGCATGTCTCACTATGATATTGCATCATTAACACTTCTTACTATCTCTACTATTAGTGTATCATCTTATATAGTACTTTATTTAATCTCTAGGTCTAACATTATTCAGTAATCATGCGCTCACTATCTCTTGACCTCGCTAGTCTGACAGTACCTATTTAAGCACATCTTATTTATTTCTAATACTTTCATTTCTTACTAATTGTAATATCTATTTTATCTATCTAAAATCACAGTATTAGTCTTAAAGTTAAGATATAAATCATCTTAGTTATCGATTAATATACTTTGATTGAAATAATATCTTGGAAAACGTGTTTATATATCATAATATTATGTCTTATTTAATAGCTTATTTATTTCGTATATATTATATCAATATTTATCAGTATCAATCTTTTTATCATTATTATCCATACTTAAAATACAATTTATTCTATGTGATCTATTTCGTATATCATAATTGATTTCATATGTTAATAACTATTATCTTAAGCATTCTGAATCATAAATTTGATTCTTAAATTGGCATCAAATCCGCTATTAATATGTGAATCCATCATATTTGATCTATTTTAATCATCTCTACCGGCACACTATTAATATCTAATTAATACATAATTTTAATCATATTATGCTATTCTGATCATATATCTATTAGAATCTACCAATGATACATAAATTAACGTAATACATATATATATTTATTTGATCATTCATTTATACTCATTTGTTACTTAGTTTGCAATATCCCTGATATCAATCCATAAGTAATCATTAAGTCTATTATGATCCATAGATTGAAGCTACACAGTATCTTGAATAAAATCATAATTATCTCTAATGTGCGTTTATTTCGAATAAAATCTCAAATCATAATATCTTAATTATTCGTTATGATATTCCATACCCGACATCTATAAAATACCTATGTATTTATTCTAACCTGTATCTAAAATGTATCTGAATTAACAAACATATTAATACTAATATAACTTACTATTGTATCATTAGTATGATTCATTTTATTTTACTCATACAATTATTTTATCTATTTTATCTTAATCATTGATGCTAGTGATATCATATTATATCATAATTTCTGTACTCGAAAGATTTTATCTACTTTTATAATTTCTCAATTATTACTCTAATATTCATCCATTCCATAATATGTGATCTATATTTATACTATCTTTTTAAATCTCAACTCCCAGTTATCACAGTACTACTTATTTACATCTGACTTTTAAGTCAATAACAATTATATTCTATCGACGTATCTAACATCAATAGATTGGAGTAAGTCACTCTGATTTTATCGTAAGCTTCTAATCCCATACCTTTTATTCCAAGCTTTCCTACCGTACGGCTATGACTCTTACTTCTATATTTTATTTCCCGAATTATTGTACTCTTATGTACTCATTGTATCCCATTATGGATATTAATACATAGTATTTTTATTTACAATGGAAAATCCTAATCTTAGACTATAAATCTATATATCTGTATACGTAATTACAGTCTAACTTTTCCCTACATCGACACCGTAAGTAATTTTCATCCTTAACTTTTCATAATCTGGCCTCACATATTTAAAGTCTTCATGTGATAGCCCGTCACAGTTTATTCCCACCCTAGCAATAACATCACCAAAGTATAAAAATATGGTGATACTGTATTAAAAAAAAATCCTATGGAATAAATTCTCATTTATTTGCTAATATTCATATTCTTATTCAGCATACGAGTTTTATCATATTGTAATCCTATTTATCTGCCTTAGTAATTTCTTTATATAATTCCAATTATTCTCTTTACTAATTCGTAATTAAATGTTCTTTAAATAAGGCTGATTAAATTCTATTCACATCTAAAATACTATTTATTGAACATGTCTATAAATTGGTAATCTCTTCTATCTACTTTTATCTCAGATGTTTTGCTTAATGTTAATATCTATTTCAATATATTATATATTATCTCTAAATCTATCTATTATCTTTGAGCAATCAATTTTCTGATAGTCTAGTTTATACATAGATTTTTAGTACACATTAATTCAGCATCAGTTTAACACGCGTTGACCCTTTATATACTTGTAGTCACTACGTTCTAGACCATGTAATCATAATTAGTATTTAATATACCTATATTGTGCGCATCCTTTATTAAATTCCAACCTTCGATGAATATAATCCTAACATATTATTTAATCATTATACATGATTATCTACTGTAATTTAATATCCATATGTGAGTGTATGACATTATAAATGTATTCCCACTCTAGAATTGTCTTAGCCATACTATTAATACGTTATATATCCCTATTTCTATAAAATTTATAATGATCACTAATTATTATAGTCGTATAATTTTATCCACTTACATTCTATTATATATTTCCTTCTATATTTTATGTCTACAGATAATGTACATTTTATAATTACCTAATTCATAGATATCCATATAATTTATTTAAACCTAATAATTATATTATATCCCTAATATTATTAATAGTGTAAACATGTATTTAAGACCATTACAACTCGAAGCTGATGTCAATTCTTTAGACTGACTTAACTATTATTTTCTTGCATATTGTACTATTCAAAATATCGATATTACATATATAGTCATATTTATTTCAAAATACACCTTTATTCTTTATTCAAGCAGCAATTAAAATTTAAAATTATTATTGTTTATATACTTTATATTAGAATTATCAATAAAGAAATCTGCTCCGTATCATCCTACAAGTCTCACTCCATGAAAAATATTACCTTAAGTTTCACCAACTAAACGTATTCTATAGTATACAAAAAAATATATATAATCAATAACCATCCTTACTAAAATCTTGACATTCTCGCTTATTAAGTATCTAAATAACTCCCTAGGTCTGTTAATGATCATATAAACACAAGTAACAAACCGTCCATCTAGCCTACGTGACAATTCAGCTAAGATAAAAAACGTACTTATAACTATATAATAAAAGATCAAGTAGTCCCGACCAACTACATCCTCCCACGCACAATAAACAAATCCTAGTCGTCTAGTCACAACAAATATAATACAAATAACACACCCTCAACAAAACCCACCCAGATAACGGGTGAAGTTATCGGCGCATACTACTGTTATGTGCAACCAGTTCTCACTGTAGGTCTCGTAACTCGATTCTTACTTACTAATGGTGAGTGTACGAAAGCGTAAGTAGTTTTGCGCCTAACTGTAATCAAAATATCACAAAGTGATAATCATTAGCACCGCTTCGCCCAACATGTAGCATAAAATAATCCACGTGGAAACCACATGTAAGGCCAATGTGCACCCTCAAGTGCAGATAAACGGAATCCACATATCCCATAAAAAATTACCCAGTGTAACTAGATTTGTACAATGCCCCAACATCAACGCCTAAAATTTCAAGATACTCCCTCCAACTCAATCGCTACACACAGCCTCTTCATATTTGATCCCTTCCGTATTCTATGCATGTCACAAGGTAGAAAAACGAATATATATTGAAATGCAGTGAGCGACGGAAGTGAGAAACTATGTTAAACAAATTCTGTACTGATAGTATAGTCGAAGCTAGAATGACACTCTGATCCTTTATAGTCTAAAACGTGAATGCCAAACAATGAATTACTCATCTATAAACTTGCCACAAAAACTCTTAATACCACCCTTACCCAAGTCATAAAAATTAGATACCTCTCTAATTATCCATGCACAATATTCCTTAATAAACCGAAAATATAATAATAATAAATATAACACAAATAGATTTAAACATTCGAAACAGCCACGACCAAATCTAGAGCAACTATCACACAACAGATTTATTCAAATGTCAGTATCGGTAAACATGAAACACCGGACTACACATAACCGGTAAAGAAAACACAAAAACAAAACCACCCTGCACATCACGACCTTTCTTAAACCATCAATACCCAATCACACAATTATCGCAATGTCCCCAAAATTATACCAACAAAAGGTATGAAATATACAGTACCCATGCAGACACAGGACCAATTAGCCCCCGCGCAATAATCAGAACCGACCAAAGTCTAATCCTTCACATTTCCAGAAATCCTCAAGCCAAAGACTTAGTAAAAAACAAAAAACACAAATCAACATTAAACTACCCACAGCGAGAAATCTATAACCCACAAATGCAACCACAACCACCTACACAACACAACTCAGAGACACCAATCTCTCTTCAGCACAACACACGCGCGCACCGGCCAGACAAGCGCGTCCCCTCGCCCCTCCACTCCCACTCCAAACGAGAGCTGGCCTTACTCCTCCACCCCAATCTCTCCGCTCACCCCCTCTTACCCTTGCGTCGCAGTCCCTCGCATCAACAACCCTGGCTCTCTCGACCTCCCAACACCTCGCTTCCACAGTCACTATTCCCGAAAGGTAGCTCCATGCTATCCTCGCAACCGGTCCCAACACACCCTCCGCTCGCGCCGACCAACCCCTTATACGCGCTTCCTTCAATCCCACGTCATTCTCCGACACTACGCCAGTCAGTCGCTCCCAGCTAGCACCTAATCCTAAGTCTCTCGTCTCCGAGCCCCCATCCCTCCCGCATCTATCTTTGCGTACGCATATACACTTAGTGTTTTTAAAGTAAGTATGACAGTAGGCACAAGAAGCAGCATGGCAGAGCTTGCGAT
The DNA here is from genome assembly GCA_017312745.1 of Gryllus bimaculatus. NCBI lineage: Eukaryota > Metazoa > Arthropoda > Insecta > Orthoptera > Gryllidae > Gryllus > Gryllus bimaculatus. Next base: position 14,217 of record BOPP01000595.1, on the reverse strand, counting down.
TCAGTGCCGTTCTGTAACATTCGCCTGAATCGAATAGACCACGAGAACTTCGATACGATCATCCGGGCGGATTGCCCGTTCGCCTAACTACCACTTACGTCCCCACGACGCTATCTGAATCTCGACCTCGACAGCATCAACCTATTTGTCAAAACCTGCCTTTCAATGCCGCCAATTTCAGAAGGTCGCGCCACTCCGACCCTATTCGCATCTTCGCCCAGCCACCACCACGACCACCTTACTACTCTACCATCCCTCTATCTCTCCGATTTCAATTCTCATCGACATCTTCCAAACACCCTCTCCTCCCTGCGAAAAACGACTCTCTACAAGCAACAAAGCCAGAGCCCACTCAATAAAATCAACTGGCTTTATCTGAGCACCTCATCAACCGTTGCACGCCGAATCCTCCCCACCGGATCTACTCTCAGAATCAGACCCACACCGACCCACTCCCACATCAAACACCAACCTTATCACTCTGCACCCACACGTCGACCCACACACCATCCTCTCTCCCTTCTTCTAATTGCACATATATCTCTCTAGCCCCACTCTCCTCATCAATTTACAAATACGGTAAAACCACACACTCCACCATGTGAAACTCAACTCGCCCCTACATCCACTCTTCCAGCCCTGCCTAGACAGTCAGTACACACCCTAGTATCCCCCACCCCCGCGTCCTCTCTTACCTTTCGTCAACGCACCCAATCGCTACTCCTAACACTCGAATCCCCCTCACCTTCAGCTCTCCCAACGCACACTGAACCCAGCGATATACACACAATCTCCGTGTCTGGCCTCGGTCCCAGCACTCATATCACATGACACCACCCTAGCCCAATATTCTCATACTCTACACTCTTCTTACACCGCTCTCTCGTCCTTCCAATCCCACACCGACACAATCCCCACCTCCCCCAGACACTCAACCATCTACACGCTACGCGCCCACTATCCTACTACAACATAACTACCTCCCTGCTCCCCAATCCTACACCGCTGCTCTCGCATGGCACACTTTTGCTCCCCCCTGTCCACACCCGCATCTGCCCACATTCTAGTAATCAGCCCAGACAAACGATCAAAAGCCATAGCAAAATCACCAGTCTAACATACACACATGCTAACTCCCAAATCTACAAGACTCAATCCACTCAATCCCTCCTTTACAAATGATGATACTAAAATTTAAATCAATGCCAACTCGCCTAACCAGGACAGAAGAACTCCTGACTCATTACTAAGAAGTACAATGTTGTATTGTACAACTAAGACCTCTGTACCCTTCACGAACAAACCTGGCTCACAATAAGCCTATATCTCCACTAAGTTACTACTTTCAATTCTCTTGTCTATAAACAAAACATATTCGTACCGCCACAAATCTCGCCCCAGCTCCACCTAGCCTCGCTGAAACCCGGAAAGATATTAGCCCCGCAATATATCTTTAAGACCATTCCTAAACAAGCATATCTTCGCCTTTCCCCCAAGATTTCGGAAACCTATTATTTTTAACGTAACGTCAAGAAGTAATCACGTAAAACAAAATCTCAGTAAATATGCCAACCTTCTTTAGTCAACAAAAACTTGAACATCTCTTAATTTAGAAAAATTATTGGGGCTCAAGACAATCCCTTACTAAAACCAAATAAAAATTATTATATTGTATGTTGTTATCGTAATACAATTAATATTAACAAAACATTAATCGCAGATTTAAACTAACAGACTAAATGATAATAGTTTACAAAATTCTAATAGATATATGTTGCTCACTATCATTAGAATACACGTATAAAGAACAATCCTCCACAAAACACCAACATCTACAACAACACCTCCGTACATACAAAAACCCAAAATACCCCAAATAATCTCTACGTCTAGTTTAAGTGCCAATTATCACTTACCCGCCCAATATTTGAAACAAAATTTCTCCCGTTTTTTTTTTTTCAAAATTTGCCGAAATTTTGAGAAAAATGGGCTTTTAACCTTTCTAAAAAATGCAAAGTTAGCTATTTAACAGAAAACGGTATTTATCTAAAACATCAAAGACACTTACTCATAAATAATTCAAGTGAAAAATCTCCCAATGCAAATATTAACGACATGAAGACACGGCTGAACGAAAATACTTTTGGTAAGTTTTTAAAAAACAAAAAAATAAGACAAAATTCATATCATAAACATATACTCATCACATTAAAAACGTAACAGAAAAAATTTGAGCTTTGTGAGAAAAATCTGTTTTTTGGTAATGTTTAAATTGCCAAAATACGCGGAAAACTACTAAGTTTCAAAAAATATGCATGACTAAATATAAGAACTATTGATGTAAGAAGACGCCAAAAAGGGTATACTTTAACATTTCAAAAATTATATTTAATCCGTAAAATAGACTTTGCCAATTACGCGTATAATTTTTACTCATTCTACAAAAAAATTAAGAACAAAATTGAACCCGGTTATTTAAACTTTGAAACGTTTATTTAAGATCCCCAAATTTAAAGAAATTTTTTTCAAAAATCTCAACTTATACTGACCAGATGACAGATTCTTCAATTAAAACATCCTTTATTTTATGCTATAGTTGATAACTCGTTCCGTCAATAGATTTCTATCAAGGACTCACAAAACCAAGGGCCATTCGTGGCACACACCGCTGTTAAAGATTCCCTCTTAATTAGCAACTGACACCCACTTTTCTGATATCCGCATGATTGTTTTACCCAATATCCCGGTCCTTGGCTCCAGCAACTACATTAACTTCCTATACAAAAGTATGTCAAGTATATTACTCCTATTGTATACGGCGAAAGTAAAAAATGTTTATGTTAAAGGACATGGAAAACCAAGAGATATATACATAAAACAACCCATGAATATCTGCCTAAAAAACTTATTTTTTTAACTCACTCTAGTAAGGTCGTATAGACATATATCCTGTGTTCACGTGGCTAACAAACGCCTCCAGCAGCACTCGCCTCTGAGCCTACGCTTTTCATTTAGCAATCGTCTGTTGAAAGTTGTTTCCGCCTACGCACGATCGGGCACCGCAGAGCGCGCGACCTCTCCTTCAACCCCCCTCCGGAGCGCACGCGCTCCTCACGCCAAAAATACGCCCGCGCCCTCGCGCCTTCGCCGACCATTACTCGTTGCCGCGCGCCTGCACTCTCCGTTCGCCCAAAATACCGTTCTCCACGCGGAAGGAACGAGCCCACCCCACGTAAAACGCGCGACACACAGCCGCTCGCTCCACGACCTCGACGCATCCTCCCCAAGTCAGAAAATCACTTAACCACCCCATCCACAACAACAGCGCGGTGCCTCAGGCATCGACTGATGCTCACTGCAGGCCTCTGAACGAAGTTGTAGGATTCCATCCGCAGACGTAAGATTTCGACAGTATCTATGTCGAATTTAGCCGTTTGGAGGGAGATTCTAGCTAGCAGAACATTCTAGCATACGCCACACTAAAAGTAAAAAACGGAGAAATCTGTAATTTAAAGGCTCAAATTCGTTTGAATACTGTATTTATTCTCCTACTTGAAAATGAATAGATCAACGTCAACGGGAATATACAAACATACAGCTGTTTCAACCATTAGACGCATACATATAATGTTTTAAATACATGCTTTACAGATCAATGCAAGGAAAATCCCAGTGGAAAAAATCGACTTGTTCCCGCAAGAGTTGAAGTACGTCCGGGAATGTCGTACCATCAAACGTATATTAATACGTAGCCAGTAGACCTCACCTGCATGATGTCTCTCTAGATTCTCTCGGTTCTGCCAACATTCTCAGCTAAATTATCTTAATTTTGAATGTAAAGGAAGTTATTCCATTCTTAACACAACCTATCCCTGCCGAATATGTTTTAACAATCAAGGGGTTATTAAATAAAGCACCGTGAAAGCTCTATGTGAATTTAAGGAATGTGGGGGGGGCGAATTTTAACTTAATTAAACACCTGCTAGGAGTTGAAGCAATAAAATATGTACTGAAAGTAACTGATCAATAATTGAGAAGATTTTCTATGCCATAAACAAAAACCGAAAGATGCTCTTAAAATATGCATTTATGACGTAAAAATTCTTTAATTCCACTTAATATGTAATTAAAAATATTTCATTCAGTAAAAAACCTTCTTGACCAAATCGAAGATGCTGGAATAAAAAGAAATATTTGTGTGCAAAACAATATAACTCTACCTTCTTCGAGGATACAATAATTGAAGTAATATTGATCTAATATGTCTATTTACATTTCTCTGCCCTGGTTTTGCAAAAATTAGCAAAACCCTTAAATTTGCTCAAATATTCTATTCATCCCAAAGAAAAAGAAGAAAAAACAAACGAACCTGGTGTCGAGCTCTTTTAATGAATGCTTACAAAAAGATTATATATAAGAAGATTAAATATTATAGATACAGTCTCTATTCTTAACGAAATGTGCCAAAATATGAAACTTATAATTATACATGGCAGCACTGAAAAAAACAGCAAATGTGCACAAAATGCACTAACATTACTAATCTCATAAGCACCTAATTCTATCCGACTGTATCAGAAAGAATTCTTCTTTTATGTCATACGACACGTAATATTATGCAGTTATAAGATATTCGCTCTCTAGTATTAAATACTATGTAAAATATGTAATATGTAGCGTCATTACAAAATGAGTATTATGTATTGTTTCCAGCGCCTCAACAGGTTTAGATCATTACTCTTGTAATACAGCATTTATGCTAGTAGATAGTATATATACCCACCCCAACAAACGTGATGTCCAGCCGCCTACTACACGTGGTCTTGCCAGGTTTCCCCTTGCCCAGTTTATTCCCCAGTGAGCGTCCCTCCGGCGTAACTTCCAGGGGTGAACTTTGGTTTAGAGGAGGGGACAAGGATTAGAAGCGACCATAGGCGTTACGTTCGTGCATCGATGTTAGCACAATTACTACCCAAGCTACAATGTTACATACAAAGAAGAACTCTCCATCACCATAATTAATCAACCCCCACCCTTTGTAAATATACACAACTAAGTTTACAAATATTTCTACTACCTATCCTTAACCATGGTGTATATTACAAAAGTGGTTATTTATGTGAGGATAATGCAATGAGAACAACGAATTATGGCCTAGCAACCGCTTCGGTCCGATCACTGTTACCTCCGACACTAACTTGATAGCAATGCAATTCAGTCGCTTCTGAGAGATTAAGCCGCTCGTCTATAGCTTAGTTTTCCGTGTGAAACGATCAACACAGGGGAAATTGCCGGAGCATACTTTAAACAAATGGGCCAAGACCACGCCGATCTGTACTTCCTCTTCTTTTCTTCATTTCCCCTACACACACACACTTACATTCACTACTCTACCACATAAAAAGCCGAAGCAGGACGGATCTATAGCTGGGTCCGCTGGGACGTGCCCGCTTGGAGATACCCCTGTTGGGCGGAATCTGGTAGCCAGACGTACTCTTCCTGACCCAATCCACGGGAACATTACCCCACCTCCCGAGGGAAAAATTATAGCCACTACACTTACGGCGACTAAAACCTCCGTAGCTGCCGGCCTGTATCGCTAAACAACCACCCTCCAAACCGCGTCCAAGCCGAACCGTTCATTGGCCCGCGTCACCTACTCGACTGTCTGAAATGCAAACCGCTCTCAAGGTCATATAGTGCAGTCCAGCTAGGCGCAGAAAAAAAAAAACATTCACAGCGACGAGAGGGTCTTAATCTACTTAGCCCCCCCACCGCCAGCCGCGCTGATGCACGTTTTGCCCGTGGGCGCTACCGCACCCCGAGTGCCAGACCTGGACACTGGAGGGTTCCTCAATCGTCGTGAGGAACCCGAACCTCGACCATTGTCCTCCCCCCCTCGATGCCGTGCTCCCTCTGTCTGCAACCCTCTCGCGTTCTAATCCTCCACCTCTGCTTCCCCCATTACCCCACTTATTCTTTTTGACCAGTTACTGTTGTATTAAGTACATACCTACCTTCATTTTTTCAAAAAACGACAAGAGTTTCGTATTTTTTATTAAATTATACTATAATACATCGATCTTTTAAATATATCGAATTTATAACATACATTTAACATTTACAAATTATTTTTTTATTTTCATCTCTACTTTAAGTTTCTTTATATTTTTCCATCTTACCTTTCCATTCTTGCATTTTTACATCTCGCTATTATATTCTGTGTCCACATCGTTTTCTATCGTCGTTCAATCACGTAGACATGCATATATCATTCTCCACATCCATCACCTGCCCCCCCACACACTCTCCTGATTCCGTGCAACCCTCGCTTCTTGCCCTCCCCCTCATCCACCTCCCACGACCCACACCTCTCACCTCTCACCGTCTCCTCCCCCTCGACCTCTTTCAACTTTCCCCAAAAACCGCGGCCGCCAGCCCAGCTTCCCCCAGAACTTACAACACTGGATCCGCCCTCGCGAACAAGGTCCTATGTATCAAGACGACTCTTAGGAAAACTGGGTTCCAAAAACACATCTCACATATAATTCTTTGACATTCCTTAGAAGATTTAATTAAAGTAGTTTCTTATTAAGTTGACTGCCCTATAGTCTTTGTTGCTACTGTGCTGCTGCGAACCGAAGCGGCTTCGTATTAGGTATTCAACTCAACATTCCGTTCGAAATTCAAATTTTTAATTCCATTAGTACTACACTATCATAAGGACATAGCTTTTACAAATTTCCGTATATGTCGAATACTAAGGATTCAAGCAACCCCCTGTTCCAGTATTACGATAATAGATAGTGGTTTAGATATTGCGGAAATTAATTACCATTGATTAATAATACGAAATAATTGCTGAATAATAAAAAAATGCCAAATAAAAAATGCATACTCTGAGCAATAATTAGTATAAATTTACCATGTATTGAAAAGCGGAGCAATTGATTACACAAACCTAGTGTAGAGCTTCTTGTACAGCATGACATTTAGCATGGATATTAGGAGTGTCAGCTCTGTTGACCACGCGCAAATGCTTACCTTCATTCTCCATCAGAATTATCCAATGTAGATTTAGATTATTCAGTGAAAAAAACAGTAAAAACTGTATGTGTATGTAGGGGAAAAATATTATCCGCAACCACTCCTTTTCTTGAGTCCAGAATCCCTTCCCGTATTTAACTATAGTTGAAAATGAGTAAAAGTTTAACATAAATAAATAAACAAAATTAAAAAAAGCAAATTAGAAAATATTGAAAAAATAGCATTTTCGTTCTGAGTTATAGAAAACTAATTGCCATCTGTACACAAATTGCAAGTATATGTAATCACGTTTACTCACGACCTTCGAACCTATCCTCCAAATCAAGTCATAGAATTCGCTCCCCATTACTATGCTCCCACAATTGTGTGTGCCGTCGTCCCGCGCGCGCCTTGGTGTTGTGTGTGTGTGCCGCTGCATTCTGTATTCTATGAATGCAGGCATCATATTGATATCATTTATCTATATAATCTATTATATTTCCTGTACTTAAAACAGTAAATAACATTTATTAATTAATTATATTACACAATATATGCATTCATTTGGTTGCTGGGCCGCTCTTGTTCGAAAACAAATGCGTAGGCAAATGATGTGCATTGCAGGGGGAAATCAGATACGCTCTGCTGTCACAGGGCGAACTCCTCCATTTAAACGAACGTGGGCAAAACTCTCTTTACGCTTCACGCGCTATTGTCACGTGTTGGCTAAAACGTTTTACCCATGCTGAAGCAAAAAGCTCTCTATTAAGATTCGATTGGTCGGGATCGTGATATGAACCAAATCTAATCATCCAAAGATCATCTGAATTCGAGGTACGGACTCAGTGCACTCGCCTGTCTGCGAGGGAATTTGTCTTTGCTGAGCGCCGGCGCCGCGGGGGGAGAAGCAGGCTTGTGGGGAGCAGTACCCGAGAGAGGCGGTAACCGGGGCGCGCGGGGGTGAGGCGCGGGCGGGTGCGGAGGAGGCGTAGGAGGGTGAATAGATGGCTCGCAGTATACTGCGGGCAAGAGTGAGGGAGCGGAGCGGGAAACGAGGCAAGGTAGGGGCAGCGGAGAGAAGGCGCGGGGGAACAGGTAGGTTGCGAGCAGCTGGAGGGAGGCGGGCGGTACTGTGGTAGGTGTAGTTTTGGAAGGGGGCTGGAAGAATTACGCTGAGCGGACAAGTGGGAGGGTTGAGGTGAGCGGTTGGTCGGGCTGGAAGTGAGCTAGCCCGGGAATCCCGGCTGGGAAGACGGCTGGTGAGCGTGAGCAAGAAGCGGGGACGGGCGAATATAGCGCGCGGGACGTGGGAGCGACGTGGAATCGGGCCAGCGTAGCAGAGAATTGGACGGGAGTGTGGCGGGGGCGAGCGAGAGTGGGCGGATTATGATTGCGCATGAGCGGGCAGGAAGTGATTGGGAGCAGGGACGGCAGGACTGGGCCAGAGCGGCAGGTGCCGGGCAAGGAGCGGGCAGGAGCGGCAGGAGCGGGCAGAGCGGGGCAGAGCGCAGACGGGCAGGACGGGGCAGGAGCGGGCAGAGCGCAGGGAGGCGCAGGAGCGGCGCAGAAGCGGCAGAGCGGGGCAGGGAGCGGGCAGGAGCCGGCAGAGCGGCAGGAGCGGGGCAGGACGGCAGGACGGGCAGAGCGGCAGGAGCCGGGCAGGAGCGGGCAACGCAGGATCGTGCAGGAGCGGCAGGACGGCAGGAACGGCAGGGAGCGGGCAGATCGGCAGGACCGGGCAGGGAGTGTCAGACGGGCAGAGCGGGTGGAAGCTGGCCGGGGCATATTTTGCGGACAGTAGGCTGTGACGACGGGGCGAGCGGCAGGCGCAGTGTTGGTGGGGATCATATGGCGGGAGCGGGGTGGAACAGACGAGGGCAGGTGTGGCGCGGGACGGGAGTAAGCGCTGGCAGTGGGGTGCTGCGCATGGCATCGCACGTCCCCTGAGCCATTGTTCCCGCGCGCGCCGCGATTTATGTTTCGCGAAGATCCCAGCCAAGAACAGACTCGCCTATGTGCGTTCTATTGTTCACACCTTCCGCCCGGAGAAATACGGGCCTTTGCCCATTTTCGTGATTACTACGTCGAGGCGGCGGTGTTTTGTTTATGGTTTTGTAATGTTTCATAAACTGCCTTGAAAGTAAGCTTATTGGTCCATTTACGGTTATACCTTCTTCTATGGCTTTTTTAATGGCAAAAGCATTTATTGAAGTACCATTGATTAAAAAATGCGTTTGACAAGTACAAAAACAGCTCTACTCTATTTATCACATGAAGAAAAAATATACATATTTTTCTCAACATATTATCAACCTACTCAAAAAATAAATCAAGAAACACAGAAAAACCTAGAGATTTTGTAAAAGTTGGGAAATGGGCCATTTTTGTGAATACAAAACTAGTACGAATTATGAATATGTTTTAGAACATTGTTCCGTAATCAACTTTTTCAGGATATCATTAATAAAATTCTACATATTGGGGCAAAATATCCGTTCTGATTTATTGGTCCTAACTCAGTACTCTCCTATTGCCAGTTATTCCAGTTAACAAAATTAATAGGTGTTTGAAATGTGGAATGTATTATACCTCTATATGAGAAATAAGATACTTTTCATTAGAAATATTGGGCTGCAAACTTCATGCAGTTTGTATATTTATATTAATCCCAGTGTACCGTAAAAGCAATTGCCTCGCCCCTGTGACCTGGTCCTATTCGCGCCACCAGTGAAAAGGCGCAAATCGCTTACATACAATATTTGCAACTTTAAAAACTATTCTTAATATTTAAAAAATAAATAAAGAAAAAATAAATAATAATAAATAAAAAATAAATAAATAAATAAATAAATAAATAAAAAATAAAAAAATAAAAAATAATAAAAATAAATAAATAAAAAATAAATAAAATAAATAAAGAAATAAATAAATAAATAAATAAATAATATAAATATAAATAAATAAATAAATAATAAATAAATAAAAAAAAATTAAATAAAATAAATAAATAAAAAATAAATAAATAAATAAATAATAAATAATAAATAAATAAATAATAAATTAAATAGAAAATAAATAGATAAATAAAAAATAATAAATAAAATAACATAATAAACAATAGATAAATCAATAAAAATCAATAGATAAATCATAGATAAATCAATAGATAAATCAAGAATAAATCAAGAATAATCAATAGATTAAATCAAAAATAAATCAAATATTATAAATCAATAATAAATCAATAGATAGATAAATAATAAATAAGAAATAATAAAATAGATAAATAGATAAATAGATAAATAATAAATAGATAAATTATATAATAGAAAATAGATAATATATAAATAATAAATAGATTAAAAATAAATAGATAAATTAAAAATAGATAAATAGAATAAATAGATAAATAATAAATAGATAAATAGAAAATATAAAAATAGATAAATAGATAAATAATAATAATTAAATGATAAATAGATAAAATAATAATAGTAAATAAAAAAGATAAAATAGAAAATAAATAGATAAATAGATAAATAATAATAGATAAATAGATAAATAGATAAATAGAAAATAGATAAAAATAGATAAATAGATAAATAGATAAATAGATTTAATAAAAATAGATAAGAGATAAATAGATTAAATAGATAAATAATAAATAGAAAATAGATAAATAGATAATAATAAATAAGATAAATATGATAAATAGAAAAATAAATAGATAAAATAGATAAATAGATAATTAGGATAAAATAATAAATAAGAAAATAATAAATAGATAAATATCAATAGATAAATAAATAAATAGATAAATAGATCAATAGATCAATAGTATCAATAATCAAATAGATATCAAATAGATCAATAGATCAATAGATCAATAGATCAATAATCAATAGACAATAAGATCAATAGATCAATAGATCAATAGTAAATAGATAAATAGAAAATAAAAATAGAATCAAATAGATTCAATTAGATAAATAAAAATAGATAAATAGATCAATAGGATCAATAGATCATATAGATCAATAGATCAATATCAATAGATCAATAGATCAATAATCCAATAGATCAATAGATAAATAATAAATAATCCAATATCAATTAAATTCAAGATCAAGATAAATAATCAATAGATCAAAATAGGAACAATAGATCAATAATCAATAATCAATAGGATCAAAGATCAATAGACAATAGATCAATAGATCAATTAGATCAATAGATAAAAGATAAAGAGATAAAAAGATAAATAATAGAAATAGTATAATAGAAAATTAGTAAATAGATAAATACTAAATTAGATAAAATAATAAAAGATACATAAATAGATAAATAGATAAATAGATAAATATAAATAGATAAATAGATAAATTAATTAAATAGATAAATAATAAATAGATAAATGATTAAATAGATAAATAAAAATAGATAAATAGATAAATAGATAATAATAAATAGATAAATAATAAATAGATAATAGATCAATAGATAAATAGATTCAATAGATCAATAATAAATAGATATAATAGATCAAAGATCAATAGATCAATAACAACTTAGATCCAATAATCATAGATCCCAATAGATCAATAGATCAATAGATCAATAGGATAAATAGATAAAATAGATAAATAGATCAGATAATCAATAGATCAATAGATCCCAAATAGATCAATAGATCCAATAGATCAATAGATCAATAGGATCAATAGATTCAATAGATCAATAGAATCAATGAATCAATAGATCAATAGATACAATAGATCAATAGATCAATAGAATCAATAATCAATAGATCCAATAGATCAATAGATCAATAATCAATAAGATCAATAGTCAATAGATCAATAGATCAATAGATCAATAATCAATAGATCAATAGATCAATATATCAATAGATCAATAGAAATCAATAGATCATAGATCAATAGATCAAATAGATAATAGATCAATAGATCAATAGATCAATAAGATCAATAGATCAAATTAATCAATAAGATCAATAGACAATAATCATAATCAATAGATCAATAGATTCAATAGATCAATAGACTCAATAGATTCAATAGATCAATAGATCAAAAGATACAATAGATCAATAGATCAATAGATCAATAGATCAATAATCAATAATCAATAATCAATAAGACAATAGATCAATAGATCAATAGATCAATAGATCAATTATCCAATAATCCAAGATTCAATAGATCAAGTATATCAATAATCAATAGATCAACTAGATCTATAGATCCAATAGATCAAATAGATCAAAGACAATAGATCAATATCAATAATCAATTAGATATTAGAATCAAAGTATCAAAGATCAATAACAAGTAGATCAATGATCAACTAGATCAATAGATCAAATAGATCAAAAATCAAAGATCAATAGATAATAGATCAATAGATCCCAATAAATCAAGATCCAATAAATAAAATCAATAGATCAATAAGCATCAATAGACAAAGATCAATAGATCAATAGATCAATAGATCAATAGATCAAAATAGATCAATAGATCAATAGATCAATAGATCAATAGATCAAATAGATGCCAATAGATCATTACATCAACATCAAAGATCAATAGAATCAATAGATTCAATAGATTCAAGTAATCAAAGATCAATAGATTCAATAATCATAATCAATAATCAAAAATCAATAGATCAATTAATCAATAACAATAGATCAATAGATCAATAATCCCAATAATCAATAGATCAATAGACAATAATCAATAGATAATAATAAATAATAAATAGAAAAAGAATAAATAGATCAAATAGATCAAATATCAATAGATAAATAGATAAATAGTCAATAGATCCAATAATCAATAATTCAAATAAATAGATAAATAATCAATAGATCATAAATCAATAAATCATAGATCCAATAGATCAATAGACTCAATAGATCAAAATCAATAGCATCAATAGATCAATAGATCAATAGATCAATAATTCAATAATCAAAGATTCAATAGATCAATTGATCAATAGATCAATAGATAGAAATAATAAATAATCAAATCTATATAGATAAAAGATAAATAGATAAATAAAAATAGAAAATAGTATAATAGATAAATAATAAATAGATAAAAGATAATAGAGAAATAATCAATAATCAATAGATCAATAGATCAATATATCAATAGATCAAAGATCAATAGATTCAAAGATCCCCAAATAGATCCAATATCAATAGATCAATAGATCAATAGATCAATATGATCAATAGACATAGATCAATAGATCAATAGATCAATAATCAATAGATCCAATGTGAGTCAATAGGATTCAATAGATCAAATAGATCAATAGATCAATAGATCCCCAATAGATTCATAGATCAACTAATCAATAGATCAATTAGATAAAATAAAATAGAATACAGATAGAAAATAGATAAAATAGATAAAATAGATAAATAGATAAAATAGATAAATAGAATAAATAGATCAATAGATCAATGATCAATAATCAAGATTCAATAGATCAATTAATCAAGTAGATCAATAGCACATTAGTCAAATAGATCAATAGATCAATAGATCAATTAGATCAATAGATCAATAGCATAATAAATCAATAGATCAATAGATCAATAGATTCAAATAGATCAATAGTCAATAGATCAAGTAGATCAAATAGATCAATAGACATAATCATAGATCAATAGATCAATAATCAAGATCCAAATAATCCAATAATCAATATAAAATATAAATAAAAATAGATCAAAGATAATAAGATTAAATAATAAATAGGATCAGTAGATCAATAAGATTCAATAGATCAATAGATCAATAGATCAATAGATCAATAGAATAAATAATAAATAATAAATAGATAAATAGTATCAATATATCAATAGAATCAATAGATCAAATAATCATGATCCAATAGGATCAATTAGATCAATTAATCAATAGATCCCATAGATCAAGTAGCATCAATATATCAATAATCAATGATTCAAATAGATCAATAATCAAATAGATCAATAGATCAATAGATACAATAGATCAAATAGATCAATAGATCAATAGATCATATAGATCAATAGATATCAATAGTATCAATAGATCAATAAGATCAATAGCTATCAATAGAAAAAAAAAATAGAATAAATAGATTTAAAATAATAAATAGATAGATAATAAG
>BOPP01000594.1:8313-32194 GCA_017312745.1 Gryllus bimaculatus | reverse complement strand
ATTAGATTACTTGATCCTATGTGGCTAGGCGAAGGCTTTAAACCATTACAATACCTAGCATCCTTTCGCGTTCTAATCTTTCGAATTCTGGGTATCTCACCCAAATGGTCTCTCCAACGCATCAAAAGCCGCGGAAAGAGACCACAAGGTACGGCTCAGGGAAAAAAACCCTGAAGGTGAAAACCTGCCGTCAGAAGCCGAGTACATTCTAATCTATCCGACGTTTATTTTAGCCTATTTTATTTTATGGCGCGGGGCGTCCGCCGCTTCTTCCAGTCGTTGGCCTCCTCAGCACCTGAAATCGAAACGGCGCCACAGAAGATCTCCGCACCAAACGCCTCTGCCCTTACATTTTCGATCCCCTTCCGCATCACCCCCTAATGTGCTTATTACTATGCACTTTATTTTATTTATTGTATTGACCAGTTATTTACCATGAACTACGATTTATGACTTATTTCTGTCTACTGACTGTTTATAACTTAACAATAAAATGTAACGTACTATTTGTCTAGCTATGACTTATTTATTTCTTCCTCCACTCTAGGCTTCCGCTCAAGCTACGCAGTGCTGTTTTCCATCTCCCTAATTACAGTTTTCCCTATGGTCCGGACTTTCCCTAAAAATGTTCCTATTCTTTCATAAATTTAGATGCTTTTGTCACCTAAAATGTTTTGGCGAGCGTTCCGTTCCTGTTTAAGGAAGTAGTAATTTCCCATTCCATCCATTTTTTTTTTTTTTTTTTTTTCCCCTTCCCATTGGTTTTGGTTTGCCCACAAAGCCAAAAAAAATTTTTTTAAAGAAGGGATTTTTGGTTTTTGGGATTTCCCATTTTCTTCCCTATCCCGCAAAGCACACAGACTGCCATTACCAAGCGTTCGCGTCCTTTGTTAGTCTAACGCTGCATTCCACCCGCCAACCCTGACCAAGCGTATCCTCCTCTTGCGTCCTATTCGCGAGGTATGTAATGTTACTTCGCAACCCCATAATGGACCGCATGGATTTGAAGCTACCAGCGAACGTTTTTCAGCCGTTGCTACGCCAGATCTCTGCTCTATTTATATCCGCAGTCTAATCGGAAATCAGCCTTTTCTCTTCTCACCGGGTTCCCTATTCCACACGTTTCCGGGAGGACGTCTCCCAACCCTGCCCGGTTCAAGTAGCCGTTAATTTTGTTGCCCAGTAGCGATGGTCGCTTCCCTGCCACTTGCGCTCTAAAGCACCTATGTATAAGTGTGTCAGCCTGTTCAATACTGCTAATTTAATCCAGAGTTTAAATAGGTTTCATTTTAAAATCTTCCAACTTCCTATACTACCCGATCTTCTTAAGACTCCGGCAATTTGCTGCGGCACTTAGACACTCCTAGAATTAATTTTGGCAATAATCTGTTTCGATGCTTTCTAATCGATCGTATCCTATCCACTCCCAAGATTTCTGCTCCATAGTTCTAGCTGGGAGAACTAACAATTTGAACATGCATCGCATACTTTTACCGGCAAATTCCGGAACCTGCGCGCACTGTGCAAACGATTTCTTTGAAGCGCAATTCTTCCTTTGCTGTGAACCGTCAATATATGATTATTCATCCCCCATTCTATCGGAAAATTTTGGCAAACAGATATGTAAATGTTGTTGACGCGGTCAATTCTTCTAGCGTAGTACATTTCTCTCTGCTACCCCAAAACTAAACCAATTCTGAAGACTACTACTTTCCGTTTTTTGAATATTACTTTAGTTCCCCATGTCTTCACTTTACCGGTTCTAAGAATATTTAAACTCTTCTGTAAGCCCTCAATCGTCCCGGATCAAAACTAAATCATCAGGCATATAGTAGTACGGGGATTTTCAGGCCATCATTACCGGAGCGCTGTATCCGCTTCCTGTACCCACGTCAATAAATCCATTTTAAACAAGATAAACAGCAGCGGTGAACAGAGGACATCCCTGTCCTTACTCCTACTGTCCGATTTTATTTTTGCGCGTGCGTACGTCCGTCACGCGCACCTGGCGCAGAAATTTACTTCCCTATACATGCTCTGCAAACTTTTAAACTTACGTGAGACGCCTAGCTCAATTTAATTTTTGCTGGCATAAAGGCTCCTATTGATAGAGTCAAAAGGCCTTTTCAAAATCACAAAAACTGGCAATATAAGTGGCCCCGTTACGCGGCAGCGCCTGTTTACTAGGGTATCTAACACAAATATATTGTGTCGGTTGTCGGCGAAGCCTCTCATCGTTTGTAATAATTACCTATTAAATAAATAAATAAACAAACAAACAAACAAACAATCTGCTCCCTTAGCTATACTCTGTTTGTTTCTTCATAATTACAATGATTCTCAAATATAAAGATCCCTCACTTTTGATATTAACTAGATTTTCAGCGAAGGTGATATTTGATCGATATAATACAAATATAAATTTTGCTGGATAGAAATTAAAATGTAGAAAAGTTTACAAATTTTGCAACATTCGAAAAATCAGGGTTTTCAACGAAAATCAGTCCTGCACGATTCGTATAAATATCCTTCATATCGAACAATAAAATGTAATCAAACACGTTGGCGCTATTTATTTGTTTTAAACATGTCCCAGGGTCTTAATGCGAAGGAAAAGGAATAGCTAAAATTTCTAATGATGAAACATTCATTAATTTTTATAATTAATTTAGAAACATTAAACTATAAAACTAGTATCAAAGAGTATTGCATAACTATTACTAAAAGCGAGAAAATATGTGCTGTTTCAACTCCACTAGATATTATTATTAATGTTACTTCCCCAGATGTCATTTGTGCTGCTCTATCCTTCCTGAAAGTTAAATTTTAAATTACTTTGGTGATGCGTGCAAAGTCTATTGCTCAGTTTGAAAGCAAAAACTGAACACCTTTTCTTGTCTTTTAGCCCGTTTGCAATGCAGCTTAACACTTCGATATTATTCGTTTTCATTTCTTGCATTATACAATTCTTGAAAAATTTGTTTGCATATATTTTTTAAGTGATGAAAAATACCTACGATTAGTTGTGCTACAATTACTGTAATTTTGTTTTTAGTTGTGCGTGCATTTGATGTAACCGTTTCCGAGAAATCTGGTATTTATGATCTTCGTGGAAGAAGAGGGAACTGTGACAGGTTTAGTGCACTTAGATCATCTCGATGATCATTGTATATTATTTTGCAGTGTATACGAGGATGTTCCCAGAAGTACCCGACCCAACAAAGAAAAAACAAAAATTTTGGAAAAAATGTGTTTATTTTTCAACATAATCTCCTTCGAGCTCTATACACTTTTCCCAGCGATGTTCAATAAGTTCGATACCCTTTTTATAATAAGAACTGTCTTGCTCCTCAAAATAGCCATTAACTACCGACATCACTTCTTCATTGATGGAAAATCTTTGACCACTGAGCCATTGTTGCAAGTTTGGGAACAGAAAATAATCAGAAGGGGCTAAATCTGGCGAATAGGGTGCATGAGGTAGCAATTCAAATTTAATTCATTAATTTTGGCCATTGCAATAACGGATTTGTGAGATGGTGCATTGTCCAGATGAAACAACCCTTTCTTCTTAGCCAAGTGTGACCGTTTTTGCTTGATTTCTTCGCACAAACGTTGCAATAAGTTCGCATAATATTCGCTGTTGATAGTTTTTCCTTTTTCACGATAGTCAATGAAAATTATCCCCCGCGCATCCCAAAAAACCGACGCCATGACCTTCCCTGCAGATGGAACGGTCTTCGCCTTCTTTGGTGCACGTTCTCCCTTTTCAGTCCATTGTTTTGATTGTTGTTTTCTCTTTGGGGTGAAGTGCTGGATCCATGGTTATGAAACAGCGTAAACAGTCTGCTTTGTTGCGGTGAAACTTCGCTAAACACTCAATTGAAACATCTTCACGACACTGTTTTTGCTCGAGAGTGAGCAAGCACGGCACCCATCTTGCACACAGCTTTCTCCTGTCTATATTTTCAGATAATATGCGATGTACCGCACTTTTCGACATGCCTACTATGTCTGCTAGCTCGCGCACTTTCAGTCGACGATCACCCAGTACCGCTTTGTGGATTTTCTCTACCATTTCTGGAGTTGTCACCTCATTTCGCCAACCAATGCGATGCCCGACTTGGCAGTTCGTACGGCCTCGTTTAAACTCTGCTACCCAATATTTTACTGTAGTAAACGAAGGCGCAGACTCACCCAGAGTAGAATCTAGTTCAGTTTTTATACTGGTTGGGCTGAGGCCTTTCAAATGATAGTATAGGGTCACATAACGATGACCAATTTTCTCCATTTTTACTCATTCACTCACAACGTTCACTATTGATTGTTGCCAAACAAATACTAAATAAAGTAGCGTCTTCAAACTTGAAACATATGCTTTATAGATTGTCTACTTTCTAATACAGTGATATTTTTCGAAACACTACCGCGATCTCTAGGTCAGGCCGGGTACTTCTGAGACCACCTCCGTATTGATACTATCCAATATAATTATTTAATTATTCAATAATTATAATATAAATAAATATTTAAATCAATTTTGCAAGGTAACAAAGAAAACCTATAAGCCTTGGGGGGGAGACG
Organism: Gryllus bimaculatus; assembly: GCA_017312745.1. Lineage (NCBI taxonomy): Eukaryota > Metazoa > Arthropoda > Insecta > Orthoptera > Gryllidae > Gryllus > Gryllus bimaculatus. Next base: position 27,610 of record BOPP01000594.1, on the reverse strand, counting down.
TGGCCTCCATGGCCCTCATGCCCACCTGATTCCGCCAGTGGCTCTAAAGTTTGTTTGCATTATATATTTTCGATCACTGGTCTATCACCATTATCTGTCTAGTATCTTCGTTAGGTATTCTATCAAACAGATAACATGTACACGTAGACTTCCGCGGCTTGAGTTCATGACTTCTTGGCTGTCCGATTGAGCCGCGTCGTTGGCTGAGAGGTCGACGTTTCGACATATTAAAGAGGCATTAGAAATTAGTAGACGGCCGCATAACATCAAAACGGACGCAGGCCTCACCCTAAACAACGTCTGGAAGTACATTCTACCACCAATTCGCGACTGCTCGGGGGCTGTTCAACGCCGTCCGACCAGATTTTTAAAAAAAAATAGTCATTTAGCAGGAGTTTTTACTGTTCCATAATCATAATAGAATATTGAGGTTCTACAATTAGGGCACCGAGAAAGTAAGAAAATTTGAAAAATGTGCTTTGGACCGCAATAGATGGCAGCTGCCAATATGTGGCAAGTCCGAGTAGCTAGCCGAGATCAAAGAAAATACAAAACTAATATGTGAAAGGCTGTGCCATTTGTAGGATGACTAGTTTTTCTATATTTAGCAATAGGATTAACTGTTTTTCGTTACTAGAGCCCGGTTATATTGAGTTTTTGTGCCGAAAATTCGCTCTTTAACGGACCCTGATTACATAACTATTTGAATTCTTAAGACGTTCCTTCGTATGGGGGAAAAATAAAAACATGTCGATGAGCAGAACAAATCAGATTCAAACAAATCGAAATACAAGTAACTCATTAGTTCTTCGGATACTTATTGTTAATTGTAACATTATTAATATATCAATTAGGAAAATGTGTATATGGTATATTAACATCATTTTCCTGTCATTCCATCAGATTAAACTCTTCACCGGTAATTATATTTACACCTAAGTGTAGAATAATAATAAGTAAACCTAACTAAGTAATAATAATAATAAGGAAATAATAAGTAAGTAATAGTAGTAAACCCATAATGGCGTTGCCGCATGTGCCTGTGATTTTGTAAAACAAAGCGTAAGAAAGCGGTTTGTCTTTATAAAAGGAATAAGTGTAAACTAGCTTACCACGTCCTTAAAATAAGCATTATATCTTCTGTAATTAGGTCTATATGATATTGAATTTGTCTTGCTTTTGAATTTGCTTGCCTGATAGCCCTTTTCATACCGTGCTTTTAATTTTTCTGCTATCAAATCCCGAGTTGCTTCTGCAAGTGCGTCTAAAAGTTCTTTAAGTACAAAAGAATTCGCCTACATCATTCTTGAACCACGGTATACTAATAATGTTTAAATAGATTCATCACCAACAACATCCCACAGTATTGTAACGTATTAGCCAACGTGCCTCATGGTATCTTTTTTTTGACGCTTGGTAGAGGATTAGCCTCGCCACAGGAAGAAGGGTTTTTCCGTAAAGGGAAGAACGCGAAATGGGAGACACAAGGCGTTGGAGTCTTCCGGCCTAGAGAAACTTTTCACTGTTATAACAAGCGAGGGGGTGGCGTGACGTAGTAGGTCACGTGGGCCTCGCCTATATAACAGAGTGTACAGAGCCAGTGGGTGGGTTCTGGAGACAGTGGGAGAACCTCGTGCGTGTGCACAAAACTTGGCGCCACGACGGTGCATATGCGAGCCAGGCTCGCGAGGCTCGAGTCACTGGATGACGAAGCCTGCGGACTTTAGGTCCTTGGGTGACTGCGGTCACGGGGGAGCGATGCTGTGTGCGTGCTCCGAGGTGAAGAGTGGTTGAGTGCCACGATTCACGCCGATTCTCAATCGGATAAGATCGCTCCTGCGATCGAGGCAAACCAGCCGTTGGTGCGCCAGAACGGACTTTGTGTCCCAGCGTGACATCCGGTCACGGAAGCTAGGCTTTGTGCGCGCTTCAGATGTAGGAGTGGCGGATGCCACAATCAAAACCATCTTCAATCGGGTTTGGATCGCCCCCGCGATGAGGGGATAGTACATCTATCAGAGCTAGGGTGTAAGTAGGATATTCAGTGTATATATTTGTCTTGTTTTCTTGTTAATAAATATATTTGTTATATGAAAGCTCTGTGTCTGTGGTCGCTGTGAGTATCCATGACGTCAGAGACGGATAGACACAACTTACCGAGATTCGGGAAAGAGTGTGTAGTGCACGTGGCACAGGAATTAGGACTCAAAGTCACAGGTGGGGAAACTTAGCTGTGTTAAGAAAATTGATAGAGGAGCATCCCGATTACGAGGAGGAATTTGTGAAAGGGATAGCTCATGCCCATAAGGATCAAAAAGAACAAGAGAAGGCCAAACGCGAATTAGAAAAAGAACGAGATAAGGCCTAACGCGAATTCGAAAAAGAACGAGAGAAGGCCGAACGTGAATTCGAAAAAGAACGAGAGAAGGCCGAACGCGAATTCGAGAGGGAAAGAGCCGAACGGGATGCCGAACGGGCGATTCAATTAGAAAAACGCAGGATAGAACAGGGTGAACAGGCGACTAGAGCTAGTCCGCAGCCTGAATCGAGTGGTAAAGTTCAGATTCGATTAAATCAGGTTATGAGTCGTTTTAAAGGCGAAAACGACGACATAACGGCATTTCAAAGTGTGTTCAAAAGTCAGGCCGAACAATTAGAAATTCCGGAAGAAGAGTGGGTGGCAAATCTTATGGGACTGCTCCCACATCAGATAAATGCGTCGCTTACCTTAGAAGGGCAAGGTAGGAGGATAAAATATTCCGAATTAAAGTATAGGCTATTGGAAATGTATAGATTCAATGCCGAGAAGGTTCGACAATTGTTCAGGAAACATGTAGAAGCCGCTAATATTACCTGGAATTTATACGCGAGGGAATTGCAAAATTATTGTCAACAGTGGGTAGCTGGATTAGACATCCATACGTTTGAAGAGTTAATGAATTTAATTGTAACGGATCAACTGAAACGCCGAGTGCTTATCGAAATAAAAGAGCATTTTATTGATGAGTGGGGGGAATTGAAGGTACCTCTGGAATTAGCTCGTAAGCTAGATAATTATGAAAATAATAGGGCAGGCTGGAAACGGTCCACATTTAAACAGTACATGAAACCGGACGCCGCAGCGAAATATGTAGAGAGCTCGAGCAAGCCGATGTCAAAAGCACTTGAAATTCAGGGGAAATCAGGCGGTAAGAAAACCGATGTCAGGGCCGCTTATGAGAAGCCAGACAAGCGGAAATGTTACAGTTGGGGGTCGGTCGATCACATGATGCGTGAGTGCCCGCAGCGCCACGAGGCGGAAAGGCTAGAGAATTGCTTTTACCGCACGTGAGTGAGGGAAGAATTAACGGTATAGCCGGGAAATTTTTGAGGGACTCAGCCGCGTCGTTTGATATTGTAAACAGGAAATTCATCAGCGACAAGAATTTTACGGGAGGAAGCGTGTAGATTATGCAGCCACTGGATGCCTCAGCACGCAAACTCCCAGTAGCAGAAGTCGAGATAGAAGGACCGTTGGGAGAGGTCGTCACGAGAGCTGCTGTCGTACCTCGCGAATGTGACGGAGGATATTACTTATTAAGTAATCGAACAGCCGCTTTATTGGAAGAAGTAAAGGTAGGATTTATTGAGCCACAATTAGTTGCAGCGGTAACTAACACGGTCAAAAGTCGCTGAAACGGCGCCAGTTGAGCGTGAGGGGGAGGTGGCAGGCTCGAGAGGCCAGGAGACTTCAGGTAGCAAGCAGGTAGAAAGCACAGATCAGGGAAGTCCGGAGGAAGCTATTAGTGAAAGGGATGAAAGTGCAGGTGTACTGAATCCCCAAGTGTACTGAATCCCCCCGTCACAACAAAGTGACAGGGAGATTAAAGTATTAGATAACACGTATGAGCACTGTGAACCAGAAACAGGGCGGCATGCGTATTTCGTTAAAAACAGAATTTTTTATCGGTCCAGACACAGCAAGCGCTGTGAAAATTTTAAAATGTTAGTGGTTCCCACTAAATATCGGGCAGCCATTCGAAAAGTGAGCCATGAAACCGCGAATGCTCACTTAGGGTGCACTAAAAGCAACGCCAGTTTGTCGCGATATTGTTATTGGCCTCGTTTCCAGGATATGGAGATTTATGTGAAATCTTGCGATGTGTGTCAAAAGGTAGGCAGGCCAAATGATCGAAATAAGGCACCGTTAGTGTTAGTACCGCCGATAACGGAAGTCTTTGGAAAAATCAATATCGATACGTGTGGGCCTGCTTCCCGAAATTCGTGAGGGTAACAAATTCATTCTATTCAAATTCATCTATAGCGACACAGGGCAAGAACACCTTAGACAGTTGGAGCAGGTGTTTCTAATATTAGAGAAAGCGAAGTTGCATGTGCAGCCGAGCAAATGTAAATATGCACGGAAGAATGTGCAATACCGGCGGCACATGTGTTGGTAATTGGGATTTTGCCCAGTAGAGGCCAAGGTAAAAACATTAAGGAGCATCCTATACCACAAACAAAAAAAACAAGTACGTGCTTTTCTTCGGCTGACGGGGTATTACAGGAAATTTATTCCCGATTATGCGTAGTATGTCAGCGCCATTAACGGACTTATTGCGAGGTCGCGAACGGCAGGGCAGGGTGAAATGGTCGCCAGATTGCGAGGTGGCATTTGAGAAATTGAGAAACGCTCTATGTCACGAACCCGTCCTTCACGGGCGCAATTTTAATAAGGACTTTATCGTGCAGTGTGATGCGTCATATAGAGGGATCGGCATCATTTTGGCACAGTACAACGACAGGGGAGAAGAAAAACCGCTGTTATACTTAAGTCGAAAATTCACGGATACTGAGTTATTGCGATGCACGATCAAGTTCGAGTGTACGGCAATTATCTGGGCATTGCAGAAGTTAAAATATTACTTAGACGGAAACGCTAAAATCAAGGTAGAAACTGACCACAATCCATTGGTATGGTTGAACAATTGCTCAAGTAAAAATCCTAGATAAATGCGATGGTCACTTTTAATTCAGGCCTACAATCTTGAAATTGTTCACAAGAAAGGGAAAGATCACGTTAATGCAGATGCCTTATACAGGATGTTTTATTGATACACTGGAACCTGAACTGAACTGAGAAAGCGGAGGGCTACACTGAGTTGGATCACTTGATTGTATTGTATCGAATCTAAGGAAAATTATTGTATATATTCTAACATACCCACCTACACCCACACACAGTAGCAGGCATGAACCGTAAGCGGGTTATCAAGATTTTGCTCGTAAAGCGAGCTTTAAAAAAATTATGGAGCAGGACTCAGGGTGCGAGAAAGGTTGAAACCTTGACACAATAAAATCACACAGATTGCAACACAGAACGAGCGTATATTTCCATATCAACTTTGTGGCATAAGTTAATACAGACCAAGAATATAGATATCACAACTTTTACATAAGATATAATCAAAACACAGGTAGAACTTTACAACCACACACTACATATGAATGAACACATAAATTGTACTTGAAATGTGGATACTCTGAATAATTACCCTAACTACAATGACTTGGAATTCCCCTTGAGAAATTATTTATATAAATTTGTGCTATCTAATTACATTGCACGGTGAAAATAATAAATTCAATTTACAATGTCTCGCTTTCAAGATATTACATGTAAAGGAACAAAATGTGTGCAAGTGCACTACTTTAATTTACATTTAACTGTGTCTGAAATATGGAAATAATAAATGTCCTAAGTAGATATGTTTTTAGGCTGGCAATTAGCGCATCAAAACGGTTCCTACTGTAATACTGTAATTGTTGCCACCGTGTCCTCAAATTCTTAACACTTTCCTTAATAGTTTTTCCTCGACTGAGCTCTGACTATTTTCTCTGCGGTCCTAATGTTTACCTCGGGACTCCCATTTGGCTTGATGGTCGGCGCTGTCGCTCGGTGAGCCGCTCGTCCACCTCTGTTGTAAGAGAGGACGGGATTACGCCTCTGCGTCTTGCGTTGCTTTCTTGCGTCCTCTTCCTTCTTCGTTTTCGATCCGTCTTCTTCCTCTGCGCCCAAGTCTAGGCCTCTTCTCTCCTCTCGTCTCTATCCGGCGCCTCTGACTACGTACCCACGTTGCCGAAATGTCCTTGCACTTACCACTGAATGCCCTGTGCAAGTTTCTCGCTCGTTGCTTATTTACTTTTACAACCAGAACTTTTAATGTTTTTTCATAGACGGGTAATTTTTTCTTCCGTGTTTGTTAATTGAAGAAAAATTACTCTAATCTGCACTATCTTCTGGCGTGGACGACTAACTAGAACGTCTGTTCGACGCCGAATAATCACCGACCTAGTAGTCGTTGGCAGCGGCAAACAATTCTAAAACTACTTGTTTAACGGGAAAATGTTGACTCGGCGAACGGTGATCAAAGAGCCGCTGCTTCCTTCGGCGCGTGGTGGCAAGAAAAAGAGCTTCCGCTGCGGTTTGCGTATTTATGGGCGGGCGCTGGGAAATCCTTCGTGATGGGGAGGTTGTTTCCCCTCTCTTCAACTTTGCACAAGAAAAACATAGCTCGCAGTTCGCATTCGTTTAGCACGGCAATGGATCCAGGCCGCGCGTTTGAGTACCTCTGCTTACGCGTCTGTATCCCCGCTGCTCCGTAGTGTTCAACATGGACGGTGGTGTTTATGGGGTTGCACATTCCATATACGCAGAATATGTACAAGGTTAGTTTGAAAAAAGTGTATTGTTTGTGATGGTTGTGTATTTTTGTGTTATGTACAGATTTTTGGGGCTAGTGAAGCTTATGATAGCGATTGAAAGTCAGGTATGTTGTAAATAGTTTGTTGTAAAGATTGACTGGAAGTGTAGTAATTAATTGATTGTGTAGATAAAATTGTATTATTGTAAATTATGTAGTGCAGATTTTTGCAATTTAACAATGTAAGTTAGGTAAAATTAGCGTTTTAGGGAATTTAGTTTTTGTATATGTCAATGTGTATATATATGTATATAATATGTAGACTCGGGATTTTGCTAGAATGTAAAACATAGACAGGTTAGTTGTACTTCTGCCAAGTTCACCGGTTAACGCGTGAACGAATTTTTTATGTGGATGTCTCCTGCAACCAAAAAATTTAAATGGATTATGGATGATTTCGTAACGTATTAGGCCAGGTGCTCGTGGCATCTATGCTTCGGGACGCTGGTAGATGGAGTTAGCCTCGCCACAGGAGAAGGGGTTTTCCGTAAGGGAGAACGCGAATGGAGCACAAGGCGTTGGAGTCCTTCCGCCTAGAGAAACTTTTCACTGTTATATAAAGCGATGGGGGTGGACGTGACGTAGTAGGTCACGTGGGTCCTCGCCTCTATAAAGGTGTACAGAGAGCAGTGGGTGGGTTCTGAACAGTGAGAACCTCGTGCATGTGCCACAAAACTGGGCGCCACGACGGATGCATAATGCGAGCCAGGCTCGCGAGGCTCGAGTCAATAGTTTATGAAGCCTGCGGACTTTAGGTCTTGGTGACTGCGGTCACGGGGGAGCGATGCTGTTGTGCGTGCTCCGGGTGAGAGTGGTTGAGTGCCACGATTGCACGCCGAATTCTCAATCGGATAAGAATCGCTCCTGCGATCGAGGCAAACGCAGCCGTTGTGCGCAGAACGGATTTTGTGCTCAGCGTGACATCCGGTCACGGAAGCTAGGCTTTGTGCGCGCTTCAATCTGTTAGGAGTTGGGCAATGCCCACAACAAAACCATCTTCAATCGGGTTTTGGATCGCCCCGGATCAGGGATAGTAGGCTCTATCAGAGCTAGGTGTAGTAGGATATTCAGCTGTATATATTGTGGTCTTGTTTTTGTTTAATAAATTATACTCTTGTTATACTGAAAGCTCTGTGTCGTGGTCGCTGTGAGTATAACATGAGTTCAACAGTCATAATAACGTGTGCAATGCATGATATACGTTCGCAGCATAAAGAATTCAATTGATTACTATCGTAAATTTTCGCATTAAATAAGTGCGATTTATAGTGCAGATTAAATGTGAACATCCCACGAAATGTTGCAGGCGTTATTAACTGTCTCGTCACATTAAACATCTCGCCCCGCTAGGTTCCGCCTGCATTATTAACTTTTGGTCTGCAGTGATAACACCTAACCTTTATCGATATGTTAAAGCATTAATGTACACTGGCAAAAAAGTATTGTAAAATATAAACATGTTGACAATATTTAGTGGGACCTGTTGTTTATTTGGGACATCCTGATTTTCACGTTAGGTGTATATTTTTACAGACATCCACGTTGGTAAGTCATTTTTGACAATAGATCCACTTGGTTCGTAAATTAAAGATATTGTAAAACGTCGTGTGTAGTGATCTACACCACAAGGAAACAGACACGAAGTGAGTAATACAAGCTTTTATTTCACAATGCTTTTACAAACTCTCACTCTAGGCGGTTTTGCCAGAGCTACCACTGCAGCCTCTCTCTGTACATGCGCCTTGCGGGACGCCTACGAGCAGCCTGCAAGGTCGCGTCGCAAATTGGCACGGTGTTGCCCCGGGCAGAATTGACGATCTCCGAATGTGTTGAAGAATACATCACCCTGTCCGAACTCGTCGAACAACCACGTGCGCCTGGCAATCCGCACCAGCTGGGCGGACAAAGTTTTTGTGGTCTAGCCACGAGGAAACAGAAACTTATCGGTTCGCGCCGTCTCCGCCGAACGTGTCCTTTATAGGTTCGGTCACCCTGACTCCTACGTCACTACTCCCCACCCCGCGGGTGGAAAGAGCTTTTCCGCTGGGCTGCCTGTCCGCGGATCATTTCCTGTCGGAACAAGTCTTCTTTGTTTGGGCGACCTTTGTTCAGATCCCAATACCCTCTACTTGCTCGCTGCTGCTGCCAAGCTTGAGCTACAACTATGATAGAAATTCTAGCTAACTAATGTGCTCTAGGTATGTGTTTCCGAGAATAAAACGCATATCGCAAGGGGACAATGACATTCTTCGAAACGAGCTGTAGAAAAGGCTGACTGGAATATGAAAGTATTTTGAACGCGTAGTATGTAATGAACTTTATTTTGTGTTTCAATTCAATTAAACGAATATTCATTCGAGTCTACTGAATCCGAGAGCCGCCAAATGTCACCTTAACATATATTTCTCGCTTTTGGTGTTTGTATACCACAATTAATGCATTTGGGAAATAAGTGCTTAAATGCTTGTTTATAGTTTTCGGAAACAGGCGGCTGAGGTGCTTCGGGCATCAACTGCAGTGTGTCTGAGTGAGGTCAGGTCTGAGGATTTGATGTCCGTCGCCGTGAGAGGATTCTGGTGGTAGGTGAGTGTGAGATGAAGTGATAATGATAGGAAAGAATAAAATGTTGTGCACGGTACGTGACTTGTGGTTTTACATACGATCTGCCCAGGGCATTCGCCTTAGTTGGTATTGGAAAAACCAGACCCGAGATTAAATATGGTGATTTTGCCAATAAGTCAGTTTATAATCTTTAAATTACACAAAATCTGTGGTGTTTGACGCGAACGGTTCAACAAATAAAGGACATGAGTTTCTACGTATTCATGAAATGAGAAGAAAGTAGGGTTTGAGGAGGTACGTTTTTCGTACTGGAGATGTTGACACAGTATTTTCGATCAAAGGGGGCATGACAAAATTGGAAGCTCCAGTAACCTACTAACTGCCTTATAAAACTCACTTTCTAGTTAGCATGTCGCAGAATGAATATATCATTTGTAAGTTGAATATCTTCTGTTGGAAACAATTATCAAGTAAAGATGAGCTAATGAAATAATACTGATCAAGAACAGTCTCTTTGCGAAGTTGAGATTAACTGATTATTTTTTGCCAGTAAGTAGAACCATTTGCCTGATCGAGGGGCCACTCCTTCGAATGGAAAACGAATGTACATACTTACGAGCTTTATTGAATAGATTTCATAAATATACATTTCGCAACGAAGAGATGATCGCAGTGACACGCTACTTAACAATGATACCTGTGCTCTGAGAGTGACATTAATAAAAATTCACACTAATTCACGATCACTGAATTCTTGTATTTGACTCGTTTGAATAGATTGAGAATTTATAAAGCGCAATCAATGAGGAACTGCGTCAACGCAGACGGTACTTTTAACGCAAATACTGCGAAGTACAGTAGTTTCCATACTTTTTGCAACTGAAATATATTATTTGCAATTTGTGGTAACCTTCGGGTGAATTCACAAGCACAACGGAAATTACAACCAAATTCACAAATTTTGTAGAGGCATGTGTTTCGGCTCTAGCAAGACACCAGAGATACATGAAATACGAGAATACATGCATGAATAATAGTTGTGTGTGGTAGATCTAGTGGATCTGATTGCAGTGTTGCTCAGATTGATAATGATTTCCTGCAATATTAACTGCAATCTATTTCTTTAGAGATAATAAGATACTTTATTGCTGAAAATAGTGAAATTCTTTTTTCAAAATTTGGCGCGTCTGCAATTTCTGAATTCAAAAATATTGGAGTGAGAGAAATTCGTGAATCATGATGTGAAGGCGGAAACGCACTTTCCCTTGAGGCCAGACTGCGACATCTTTCTCAATGACTGCTTGAGCAGAGCTTTATTTCAAAAATTTTGTCGCTGCGATTGTTTCGCTGTTAATGAATTTTTGCCTCTATCCTGCCACGATTTGGGTAAGATATCTGCCATTTGTAAAAAATATTGAAAATGGGAAAGTACATGAATGAATTGATTGAACGCCTGCACGGTGAGCGGCAGCCCCAACCTCTTGCCCTTGTGAGTGACACGGAGCCATAGTCTCAGCACTCACAACCTCGCACGAAACTGAACAATAGAGACAGGCACAATAAGACGCCACCGCGCTGCACGGTGAGCGGCAACCACACACCTCTTGCTCTGGGAACTGACACCTGGGCCTCACAGCCCTCCAGGACAATTCCCTCGCACAACTAGGACACAAGAGCACAATAGACCCGTCGCCTACAACGGTGATGCGGCAGCCCCACACTCTCTGCTTGGGACCTGACAACCGGGCACTACAGTCCTCATCGGACAATCCCTGCGACGAACAGATCACAAGGCAGCACAAAATAGAGCCCCGCGCCTACACGGTGAGCGGCAGCCCCCACCTCTTGGCCTTTTGCGACTGAAACACGGGCAGCTACAGTCCCTCCAGGACAATCCCCTCGCACAACTGAGTACACAAAGGAGCACAATATCCCGCCAGTGCACGGTGAGCGGCATGCCCCAACATCACTCTTGCTTCTTGGGACTGACACCGGGCACTCACAGTCCCTCCACAATTCCTCGCATAACTGGTAGTACAAAGGAGCACAAATAGACCCTGTCGCCTGCACGGTGAGCGGCAGCCCCACACCTCTTGCTCTTGGCACTGACACACCACCACCACCACCACCACCCACCACCATCACCCACGCCCACGGCTTCCTGTAGGCCCCGAATATATTAATTTTTCATTTCTAATGTGAAGGCAATTAAATGTAAACATGGAAAAGAATAAAATGTTTGGTGTTTTGTTAATAAGAATAAATTCAAAAAAACCTTTGGTACTAATGCATTCTTTTGGGTATCAATCTTGTAGTTCTCGAATATTGCATTTCTATTAAATTCCGTCAAGGTTCCTTTAATGGCAATTTTTTGTGACAGATAATTTGAAAATATAAAATAAAGGTTCCCACAGATCGCCGTTACGAGGACACTCAACTGCAGACTGCGCGAGTCAGGGGTTCCGCTGTATTTCGGTGAGGAACTTCACTTACAATTGTAAAATCACAAGATAATACTTAATAAAGTTTTATTAAAAATTTATTTTCATCATAAATTATATTGATTTTTTTTATTTTTGATATTGTGTTAGTACATTATCAGCCCTACCAATAAAGGTGGTGGAACATTTATTCTGTGCTTAAGCCCGGAATAGCAGGAGAATAGCGATCACTCCTACCAATAAACATGGACTGACTAGAGTACGGAATAAGAGAGGTGTAGTTTCCATGGCAACCGCGAAACACTGGAGACACGTAGTTTAAGTGTGGAATAACCTGGAAATATCCTAGAAATACGAAAACAGAGGCCAACAAGCACGAGCTGTCTGTGCGTTTCGCTTCATAGTATTTCTAATTTTCAATTCGCCTCTAATTTCTTTTCTTGTGATTTCTGTAATATTTGGCAACATAGTTTATTTCGTGAATCATTCATTTGTTCGTATTTTCTTGGACTTTTGGCATTGGAAACTTCGAAGTGATTTTGTTGCCATTTCTTATTAGAAATAGAAGTTAAATAACATTGATGAAATGTTATTATGAAATGACTCGAGAGAATCTTTTTGAAGGGTATTCGGCAGAATTTCGAAATAAAAATGAGTTTACGTGGGACGGTACGCAGGAGTTAACCAAGTGTGTACAAGAGTCTATTATAAGAATTTTAATTCATTAATCGTGCATACGTACAATACCTCATAGAAAATTAAGAATATACATTGTTTTATTTTAATAAAGTAAATAGTCTTATCCATGATCAATTAAATTAATAAAGTGACATGACACATGACACACTGTTCTCATATTTTCAATTATTCACCATTAAAACATAGACTGAAAATGAGAAATTTCATGGCACTTTTTTCTTTTTTCTTTTTTTTTTTTTTTTTAATCTTCTTCCTTTATGAATAATTTATGACCCCACAAAAAACATGAAAAACAAAAATAAAATACTGTTTAGAGACGTTTGTTATATTGAAAAACTGCTTTCAAAGCTCAGAAGAGACTGCAGAAATTATGCAGAGCCATTGCTTTCAAAAGTCAGAATTTTATGCGGAGGAAGAAGCAATCGACTACTTGTACGACCAATAGTAGCAGATGTTCGATGAGCACCAGCAATTTGGAGAGCACTTAAAGAGAACAATTAAAATAAAATATATGATACATAATTGACTTAACATTTTATGAATGTACTAATTTCAAATAAAAGTTATACTTGTATGTCTGATAGTAGATATATTTTTATTTTATAAATATGCTCCAGTGTTGCAGCTATTGAGCATTTAAATTTTTAAGTAATAAATTCTTTTTTATGTTCAAGAATACAGAAAATTTATTTTCTTTGTGTGTTCTGAGAAAACTTTGTATTTTAAAATTAATTTCCCTACTGCTAATTTCTTACCTGTTTTAAATCTGAATTTACTAGGTTTTTACAAAAAAATACAAGAAATTGTCTTGTATTCTAGCTCTCTGCAACATCAACAATCTCTAGCAAAGCACAGCAACAGAAATTACCTTTAGGAAAAATATAAGAAAGGAGTGGATTGGTTTTCAATGTAAATAAAAAAAATGTTCTGCCAAATATAATTCTGCAGAACCTACTCTTCAACTTCACTTAAAGCATTAATTGTATCTAACTACATGTATATATTATTATTCTTTTAACCAACATTTTATAACTAAAAGTTACATAGCAAATTTACATAAAAGTGTGAAAAAATGTCATAAATATTGAGCCTTCCCCAGGTATTGGACTACAAAATTGGTTCATTATGAACTCAAATGAATAGATTTGAAGTTCTAACAAATCTTTTAGGACATAACCTGATAAATAAATATAAATATTGTCATATGTTTTTCTAAATTTGGTAGGCAGTAGTTATGAACATGTCAGTATCAAAGTTGGTCCATAATAAAAAAATTATACATATAAAGGAGAATTTGAATTCATCAACTACTGTATTAAAATAGAAGAAAGAATCTTGATATTGGGGTATTATAGCATGCTGTTTTAATGTTTAGTGTTGACCCTGCCTTTAAGATATACTGTTGTAAGAAAAGGCAAAACTATTTCCTTCAAGTGAAAGAATTTTAGTGATATATTTTTTATATTAAGTTTCGGAGGGAAATGGTTCAGAAAATGAATGAATTAAAAACATATTCTTGAAAAGATAAATCTTCTAATATGGGTCAGAAACTAATTTCATTCACTCAGTATTGTTTACACATATTTTCAATTAGTTGTAAGTTAACAAAAATGAAAAATTATTTTTTTAAATTATTTAGAATTTTTTTGATGAGAAAGGGAAAGTTCAACTTAACATGGACTTGCTTTGAACATTTTAACTTTTAACAATTCATATAAGTGAGATTAAATCAAATTTAATTAACTGTCATAAATTGAATATAAATTAGATCACAAGCAGTAACATTGTCCAATTATACAGCAAAAAATTAAATAATGTTCTATTCTTATATCAGAATTAAGTGTTCCTGATGGCATATGAGTAAAATGAATGGAAACTGCAGTTTTTATTGGTAAAAAAGTTGAATGGATGATTTTTTCTTCTCTAACAATGATTGTTCGACAATCATATAAAACTTCTCCAATCAACTTAGAATAAACTTTTTTTAAATTTATTTGTCTTTAGACTTTGTTTACAATAATTATATTTGGCAAGATGCCAGCATATTATTTGAATAAATACCATTCTGTTTAAAAAGAAATAAATTGAAAAGGGGGGAAATAAATATTTAAATTACGGAGGATGGGAAATGCTTTTAAGGAAAATTTAATGTATTCAAGAATTGGGAAATTAATTTGGACCTAAAGCAAAATTTTTAGATGCATGTGAAATAAATAAATTATAAAAGTTGTTTGTGAGATGAATACAGGATTTAAAAGAATCAATTTTAAGTTCTTTAGAATGTGTTTTTTGGAATAATTATATTATTCGGATTTAGAGACAAATTTTTAAAATTTTCACAATTGAAAATTAAAAAAGAGTTATAAATGCATTATGTGTTTTATATTCATAAACTTACTGAACACACAGTTTATTTATTTCACCGAATTCATATCTTTTTCTCATGATATTCAATTGATGACAAACTGCTCTTTCTGCAATCATTAACTATCCTTAACCTGCACACGTGCTTTCGGTCATTAATTTAATTTTTTTTAAACGGACACCAGCATTGAAACTTTTAGTATTTCCAAAACAATTTGTTCAGCAATATGAGTTCACTAACAACCTATGCAATAACACAATTCAGGAAAAAATGTGGAATATTCTATTCAAACAAGACGCGTAGTTCTTCCCGAGTCCTTACAGAGGCATCAAAGAATAAACAAAGTACGCCAACGAATGTGTATAATGCAACGTTGCCAAGCATTGATTCCGTTTTTAACAAGAACTAGTTAAGCTACGGTTTAGCAGCCTTTATTGGTAAAAATGTAATCCATCCTTATTCCGAACATACGCCGGAAGTAACTATTCCTTGAATAAGCGTGTTTTAACGAAGTTACACCAAGCATTTATTAGTAGGGGTGTATATGTTAAGTGTATATATTTTTAAACAGATAAATACGTTTCGTTAATAACTTACCCTCTTAAAATAGACGGATAGGTAATAGTGTAGGGTTTAACATGTGAGAGTTATCGCACGGATACACGGAGGAACCAGGGAAAAACTTGTGCTATGGCATTACACAGAGAATTAACTAAAGTAAAATAACTTGAAAGAAATGAAAAACAAAAATAATACTAGCCTGCAAATACTACGTGAATGAATTTAAAAAAGCAACCAAATTTAATAATATAGAAAGAATAGCGTAAGTCTGCAAACGATCACAATCCAGACGCACGATCTAGATGTTGGCGGGGTTTGAAAGTCATCATCTAGGCAGTATACATTGCATTGTTTTTATTTTTGTTTAATGTTCTGCAAGTTGGAACATTTATGTATTTTTTAACAAATTAACACGTTTCATTGACGTTCCTTCTTAATAGAAATGATAGGGAAAAATGAGCATTAACATGCAAAGGTTCTCGCACGGTACTCTAGTTAGATTAATTTCACATATAGTTGGATAGATTCTACAGGTCTCAGAACACGTGGAGTAGTATCGAGATGCACCAAACCAAAAGTAATAGAAAATCCAAGAAGCTCTCGTTCTACAGATTGCGGTGCGATGGACGTGTCTTTGAGACCGCCCGTCTCAAAATTCCAGATTTTAAGGCTCTAGAACGCTTCGTTTAGCAGGTATTTAAATCGTTTTTAACAATGCTGCCGAGGGTTGCGGATTGCATTTGACGTGAATATTTCGATGCGTCTTTTTTCAGCAAAACCTTCATATTGTAAGAGTGAAATTCGTCACTCCTCATTTATAAAAATTGGTTGCGCGAGAGAGCCGCAAAACGCATCCACATTACTTAAATATAAGGCATAATTTATATAATATAAACAATAAACCATGAGGTGAAGAAGCAGCTTGTGGCAACTATATTTCCAACTTTGTTGTCTAAGTAAGATTTCATATAAATTCCATCTAACAAGAATGAAACTAACCAATCTCATTCCTGCAATGGTTTGAATTTCTCCTTAGCACACTTCAAATATTATCTGCTTGCTCTTGCTGTTCGCAGTTGTGTAGAGACAACATATACCAATTTCCTCAAAAATTTGTATGCATGTGCGGTAATAGAAAACAAAATCCTGCAGAAACCATACAAATCAGCAGTGTGTTTGTAACACTGCTGTTCAATAATTAATATATAGATCAGTTTAATATTAAATTTAATTTGCTTGCACATATCATCTAGATATTTTACTAACCGATTCAAAATAGCATTTACAGCACTGAATGTACTATGAGAATAGTACTTTTGTTATCAATGCTTCAAGTTGTCCAAAGTATAAATTAATTTGTTGAAATTACTGCTCACTCTAGGTAAAGTAGTATTTCCAAGCTTTTACAATTCAATATCATGACTGAAACACAGACTTGAAACTTTCCAGAACTTGCCAGAACACTCTGGCAATATTGTGGGGATGGCTAATTTCTTGAATCTCGGTCGTTTCATTGTACACTGTAACTTCTTTCGAGACTTTTCTTCATAACATAAGGATTTGCATAGAATTTTACTTTTCGCTTTCACAGTGTGTATATAGTCGTGTGTATATGTAAATAATGTAAATAGTGTAGACCAGTTTCAATTTACATTCCTTCTGTATTTAAAACAAGATGTTTGATGATGGCTCTAAGGTAGTTGGCGAAATGTCCCGCCAACGTATAGTGTAAATCTGAGTGTCAAAAATTGGAAGAGGAACTGTTTTTATTGAAACTATAGGCATTCATCAAGAGAAGAAGTGAATTTCCCTTTTATCGAAATGAAGTGCACTCACATTCAAAGAAATCAAAGAAATAGGATAAACAATATGTATCAATTATTTCTCTTAAATGATTTATATCCAAGTTCCTTATTCAATTGGCTACAGAGCTCTAGCTGTAACGGGAAGGGAACGGTGATACTACACCCATAAAAAACAATCCTCGTCAATCAATCAACTATTAATGCTGCTAGCTTCTGCGAGAGCGAATCTTGAATTAATGATTATGCAAATAAACCTCGTCAGTCTACGCAAGCAACGGTGTACCCATAAGATGGAGGAACCTAAGCATTCAAAGCGTGACGTCACAAAGAAAGCTGGTCTCCAGCGCCTTACATAGGTGGCATAGTGCGGAGTCGATTAAACAGACGAAATCTCACTCTGTAGATTCCGGCATGGGAAATCTTCTTTGAAGCCTAGAGCCTTAAAATTCCATATTTTAATGCCTCAGAACGCTTTGTTTAGGATTTACTTGATGGTTCTTGATAGCGAAACAATTTTGTTGCCGTGTGTTGAATTGATAGAATATTCTTTAATATCCGTTCTTACCTCAGTTGCCATTGTTAAATTGATACAATTTCGCCCTGCACACATTGATGCACGATTAAAACCATATGCCAACAACATATGAAAGTGCCTGAAATGCTATTAATTAAAAATAATTGTAGCAACAAATAAAAGAATTCGCTTAATATATCCTTCTGTAATTTCCTTAAGATACAGAATGGAAAGCGTTAACAAAATTGTTCGTGTCTATTGTTATTTCAAAGCGCATTGGCAATTGGCTAGTTCCACGATTTTCCTGTTTGCCTTGTCTATGATTTCGGGTATTTGTTTGGTACCTTCAGCGGTTTAATCATTTTGGATGCTGAGAAAGATTAAATGTTGGCTAATAAATACTATGTATATCTCGATTTACGCTATTTAACCATTTTTAATTTATTATCATAATGAAATTACAATTATTTTTTAAATATCATTGTAACTTCTAGATGTCATCTTAATCATATTTTTCCTGCAGTTCCCTTTAATAATTCATATAGAAATCCTGCGATAGTCTGTTTTGTTTCTGTCAGTAAACGTAGATTTTATTCTCGCTCTTCTGACAGTAATATAGCTTCATAAGATGGTAAAGCTACCCACGCTGAAATCGACAATAAATATTTCCTAAGGATTTGACCAACAAAAAACTTAGGAACTTATGGAATTTATTCTTCCCTTGACATCTTCGCATAACAAAAATGGTTTTTATAATTGTTTTTCATTTGAATTGGCTGAAAGAATTCCTTTGAAATAAGATTCAAATGTGAATTTACGAATTTTTTCAACAAAAAATGCCAAAATATGCTGACTTCTAGAAGTTTCAGATTTTTCTAATCTTTCTAACACAATCCCGACACACGATTTCCACATCACGTTTACTGAAAATAAATTCCAACTTCCATGCGTGTTAACAATTACAAATTGCTTTCTTCCTCAAAATCTTCGACCTAGTGTGCGAATTTTCCGCAAGTTCCTCGTCTTATCTTTTCCGTGACAATGCATAAGTTTGCGCACACGAATCTCGCCTCTTCTCTTTTTCTCTGCGTTACCCAAACCACCTTCACAATAATTAAATTTGTAATGCGCTACCAAATTTCACTCATTTTCTCCCTTCGGCTACTTCATACATATCAACTTTTATTCGACATTCTCCCTTCCACATTTTGTTAACAAAACACTTCTTCTCACTATATATATCTCTATTATATATATATATATAATATATATAAATAATAAATCTATTAATATATAAATAACCAAGCCCCGGACGGTGAGCGCATGAAAACTGCTATAATAATCGACACAAATAAACATTACAAACTGAACTGAATATAATCTGAAGAATCAACAACACTGTAATGGTGACAGAATGTCAAGTTTTTCTCTGTATACTGCCCGCCCAAAACATAGAATAAAAGATACAAAAATTCAAGACTATAAATAGCACTTAGGAACTAGATTCATAGCTGAGCGATTTAAATGCAAAAAAACGCATTGGCTTCAGACTCAACACACTACGAGCAAGAAACTCAAAAGTAACAAAACTAAACGTTTCTACTTTT
>BOPP01000593.1:0-33299 GCA_017312745.1 Gryllus bimaculatus | reverse complement strand
ATATATATATATATATATATATATATATATTATATATTATATATATATATATATTACGATTAGAATTTATTTTAGTCCTACTTGATAATGAACATTTTAAAATCAATTATTATCCTTCGGAACATTTTTAAAATGCTTCATTATTTCCAATGACTAGGACTAACAATTTATTATCCTTCGGAACGATCGCGGTTAGATGTATTGAAAAGACTTGTATAAGTCATAAATATATAGCCGGCCACTTTACAGAAACGACTAAGCGAAAATCAAAGCAAAGAGTGACATTTGGATTAGTTGGACATATGATTGGGCAATGTTCCTCATATTTTTATATCATTGTGACCGATACGTCACGAAAGCGTTACGTGCAACGGGTTTTGCATACTGCAACATTCTATAGATTACGTTTTCTAGAAAATCCCACTTTTCATAAAACAAAGAAAAAAAAACAGAAAACACGCCCTCCAAATGCAAGAAAAGAAAACATCAAGCCCCAGGTTGTCCAATTGCATCATTTACCTTTATTCATTTAGGTAGGTCTGTACGAAATGACGCCACCAGAAATTATTTTTCCCTTCAAAATTATACAAATATAACATACTTTATTCTATAACTAAATAACTACCAAGTTATCTGGAATATGTCAGGATTAATGAAATTTATTTCGATCTTAGTTACGGGTTGGATCAGAATGCACAATCGCCAGGCCGCTAATTTACCACCTTTTTTAAATTTGAATTGTAGTTTCCGCGGCCAGAGTCAATGTGCTTGATCTTGGTGGCCGGGTGATGCCGCCGTCGAAGTTGTTGTTGCCTGACGTTTTGACCATCTTGTCGTGTCTCCTCAGGGCTGGTATGCCCATAGCATGTATGTTCTGGGGCCAACAGAATCTTTGACCCGACGTACCCGGACAGTCAAAGAAGCCCGTTTTTGTAATTTGTCCGAATACGAAAACATTTTTAAAAATTAGCTTCGGCTGATTTTACTTGGAACAGAGCTGATCACCGAGATGGAGACCTTGTAGAGAAGCAGAGATTTCATCAGCTATCTGTCATTGTATGTACCAAAGACAGCAACTTATGTTGTATGACTCAAGATTAGTAGCTCGCCGTCGATTTCAGCTACTACGTCCGCGTCATGCGTGGAATTGCCCGAATAGCGTTGCTGTTGCACTGCTTATTGAACAGAGAGAATTGTTAGCTATTAGCGGGAGCGTCGTGCTGACAATCTAACAAGCATAAGAGGCCACTGAAGTAAGGTAAAATATGGATCGTACCTGAACAATAAATATTGTAAAAGCGAGAATAATAAACCTTGAGGTGAAAATATAAGGAATACCTATTACGGAGGCACTAGTTACCATTTTTGTTAATAACATAAGGCTCAGTAGCCAACATGCATAATCGATATTTTAAGTTAATGCTCTTGCGGATGCAAAATATACTTTAAGAATAATGGCTTATTGTACACAATTGAGACAAGATACGAGTAAAAAAATATATAAGTGAAATATAGATAGTCTATTATCTCAGCTTATACCAAGCATTTACCACGCGTTTGTTAACTCCTGAGATAGTATGCTCCATTCTGGCTTCGATATCTTCCATCAATGAATACTGTGAGAAAAAATACCTAAAAGCATCAGTGTATGCAACAGTGATCACGTCCAAATGACACGACTCGCTGACTGCGCACGAATTGCGATACTACTGAAGAGTTCGGCCTGCGCACTCACATACCGCTACCGTTTGGCGTGGTCCAGCAGCTGTCCACCGAGCGAGCACTGAAGAACGGTTCGCTTTTGCGCCGCCCGCTGCCCCGACAGTGAACAAGCCCATGCAATACAACTACGGGAACCGTGTTATCGCCGGCGTATGCACAGTTATTTACGTGGAGAGACTGCACAATAAATATTGGTAAGTCATCAAGTGAGAAGATATGCTCAATGTACCACTCTCCGCTACCTCTAACTCAACCTTGCGACGATTCTAATTCCTCTCCGCGTGTGCTGTAGCAAATGACTTGTAACGGAGCTATTGATTTGCGACGTTGACGAGTTAGTCGCTCTTATCGTTTAGTCACATTTGGTAGAGTAACTATTCTCTATTAGATTTTTACATCTGCAAGTTGAGTGAGAACTTATTTCTATATTTTTCGCTAAGTTAGTTGTCACTACAATATGTTTTGATTTATTTACTTAATATCTAGTGCAGCTTTACCATTACACTACCTCTCGGAGCGTAAAGTTCGATCAATTGTTAAAAAGGTAGAATAGACGTCATACGTTTACAAGATTCAACGCCATTACATTTACATATAAACTCGAGCCTTACAATAATGCGCTGCAGAAGATACACTTAGGCTAACCTTACCACGTAACATACCTCCACCCCGACTAGTCGCTATTTCACCAAGTGCGTGCGATATTCTACTGTTTATAGTACTACAAAGTAATATTGCTTAGTGATACTTTGAACTTAATGATTTTGCATTATAGCAACAGCGAGCGAGCGAAAATAAAAGTCTCATAACATTGATGACAAATATATTATGCGTTCATAATACGTATCTTGGACAAAAGTTTAGGAATTTGCGTCTACGGGTATTGCAACTCTGCTTGTCGACTAGTGAATATCGGTGGCTCACATATAGCGCCAATGAAAAGATTGTTTACAACTTCCTTAGGGGACATGGAATGTCAGAAGTCGTAATGCTTCGAGGGTCATTCGAATTTGGATTCGAAACATAAAATCGTAACGACTGCATACAGTTACAGGAAAACGTGACACATAGAGCTTGTATTTATAACCATTTCCGCATGAGATGTCCTGGATACTCTAGTCTACATCGTATCGGCTTGACATGGTCTGAATTTATTATTCAGTGCACTATACTCTCATCCCCATCCATCCCCACCACCTGTTTATGTTGTGCCTCGATGTGTAACATTTACATCCAACCTCAATCGATGCAATACAATGATGACAAAATGTACTCTAATTACTGTGATAGACGTGTTATGTGTTCGCAGAGAGACAATCCAAATCTGCCATATGTGACAACACTATGAAACATTACTCGGCAGCCAGATACTGGTCATCTCCTGTCGTCTGAATTCTCTCGTAAAGTGTCGTGATCCGCAGACCACACATGTTCGTCATGTGCAGGCAGCGTGTCCGGTCACCTCGAATGCGACACATATATGTAATTTTCATTCCGAATATTCAACACCTCGGACTGACACTGTGGTAATAATCAGTCGAATCAGAACAGCTACCTTACGCTCGTCCATCTACCACAGTCAGAGCCAGATGGTGCTTTCTATAGCCAATCACGTTACTTGACGTGATAGGATAGAGTCCAGCCATCTCTCTGATGTCGCTGCTGGATGGTGGACTGGGTGTGCTTAGGTCAAGAGGGAAGATGAGCATCACAGTTTATCCAGCTGCGTGAGCAATACACATGCTAAGGGCATTTAACCATGAGCTGAACTTCATAGGCGTTATATGTCTGGATATAGACCCCTTCATATCGAGTGGAATTTAGTCTTCGTACAAAGTGAGAGTCACTCTCATCTCACTAATCGAATGATTTTCTCCAGTCTCGTCAGAAGTACAGACTTTCTAGTGACGTATCTAACACTTAATATACTACGTAATATTCGTAAATTGAGTACTTCTCATCTCGTGCTATAACACTTCTGCCTAAATGCTACCTACAGTCCTCGTTGATTGTATTCTACTTTGCTTCACTCTAGAATGAGTCTCAAGTCGACAGCAGGCGTAAGCAATAGGACAGATCATTCTCATTAGTCTAGTGAGGATATCAGAAAGGCATATGAGAAGTCTATTTCTCGTAGCTCGATCTTCATTCTGATCCGATCTGCTTATCATTTGCCGCCTTGTCATGATTTGCGTCATCGATGGTCTCGCAAAGAAGTAAACTTCATCCACATAATGATTGTCAGAAGCGGGTGAGAGGGCATGCTCTCCGCGTTCTGAATTTCCTTCAATGAGTGATTCTCTTTATTAGTTGCTACTTTTCCCTCCACTTTCTCTTGCTTGCGTTTGCTAGCACACAAACAGTGACAGTTTTGGATCTGACAAATGGAAATATCGCACTGTAGGCTCAACGCGAGAGTCTAACCTGGGATCTTTGGAATACTGTGGACATGTTCTCTCATCTCATTCGTATATGCATATTGAACAGTGAATTTTGTACAATCGAGACGTTGATACAGTGGCCAACACATGAGCACCTAGAATTCACCCCATAGTAATCTTGGTACTCCACATCGGTGACACACAATGTCCTTTACCTTCTTGAAATCTGCTCTGTACAAAATATGAACGAATAGTTAGACACGATAAAATGAAATCTCCCATCTTATCTCAGGTCAGATATTCGATGTGATTACTATTTTATTGTTTATTATACACGGCCAGCTAGAGGCTGAAGGGATTGGAGTCGCTTACTGTCTCTGATCAATCACGTTGTGCTCGCAGCCTTTTTTGCAGACACTTTTGGAGTTGGAATGCCAACGCAGTCTCTGGAACTTGTTTATCAATATACCAGCTTCTTCGCTTGCATGTGTTCACAGCTCAGTTGTTCTACGTTGGTGTGCCAGCAACCCTGAAAATATTACTTATCTCTATTGAATAACGTCTCAGGATTCAGGAAATTGATTAGTCGCAGCAGATGACGAAGCTGACGCTCTAAGAGGGATTCGATAATAGCGCAGCATAATGTTCGATCACTAGGTTAATGCTGTCCTAGAGCGATACGGTATATCCGAAGATAGATGGAACATGCGAACACGACGTGCTGCGTGTTGCAGATCTGACTCATCTGTCAACGGCCCACTCGACAATGGATCAGATGTTGTGATACTAGCAAAGAGATCAGTTATGCGGTGACAAAGTGCAGCGGTTAAAATAGCGACTGCAACTGACTAATAATATCAAACAACCTAACTGCAATGAGATTGTTAGTGTATTAAGAAGATCGAAGGGATCTTAATATTTGATATGCGCCGTGTGCGAGTTGTGATAATGCAGTGATTGCTACACTTCAGTTTCACCTGAGTGACGAGTGGAACTACATTAAAATCGTGCGTAGGGCAGGTTCCAGCCGTCGGCAATTCCCTAGAGACACATGTCCGCCAGCTCAGTTGCTCATATACCAATCATGCTCACAAAATTGGCTCTGAAGATCTTATGCATTCATTGTACTATAGAGAATATCAATTCGTAATATACACTATGACTGTATAGTGGTACTTCACAGTATGAGTGCAAGTGATCTAATGACTATTGTAGGTTCTCACATTAATGACTTCTCAGTTCTAGTTCTCGTACGTTTACAACAGCTGAGGTTGAAGTGAATTAGATAAGAGATTTCCCAGAGAAAACATATGATAGAGTAAAGCATAAACGATAGTTCTTCTGAAGGTCTCGAAATAGTACTACCGAAATTTTTCACAAACCATAGCCGAAGAAAATTTCCCTATCTCTAGATTCTTTAGTAAATTTTTGAAAGCGAATACTAGTTATACACTAGATACTGAATCTCTTCTATTGAGTAGCAGAGGAGTTGTGGAGATCCCGTAATCTTCAATTCTTACTACATTAATATTTAATCTTTTTCACGTAATAAAGTAATGACTGCTACAGGCAAAAGTGATAGTACGTCACACCCTAGCACCTACACACCTGTTTGATCAATTGATTATTGGTTCTACCTTTTCTCTTTTCACGTAATGTATTGTCTTTTCGTTGCCACCGCATGCCTGTTCAAGACTGTACACATGGAGTGTGATAATGTTGAGCAGTGTGTCTTTTAGCATGTTTGTTCATACCCTTCCTACTTATGTAATTATCACACTCACTTGTAAATACGATTAACTCATTCAAGGACATATAGATACTTGTTGATTTTCATGTCTGATTGCTAAGTGTACTAGTATATTATAGGATTGACGTAGTTCTTGTTAATACACACATCGATGCGAGTCTCAAATGTGACTTAGACATCTCTCGAAACATGCTCAGTTAATCAAGGAGCATATCTGCGCCAAGATATCTTGGTATGTTTACTAACAATGCCCTGCGATTTGAACAAATACACATGATCCATCTGTCAACCATAAGTTGGCTCGTACAGACTCGTCATCAATGTTCCACCTCTTGGTGATGAGATGATGAACACTCGATGCCCGTGTCGGCTATAGTGTAGATCATAGTATACGTCGCAAGAGAGGAAGTCTGAAGACTTCGCTCACACGCGCTTTAGCAGCAATGCCGAGACACGAGCAGACTCACTGGAGTTTGTTATGCTGTTATTACCCAAGTCATCTAGAGATTACACGGCTCCTGCAGCTCACAAGTTCTTAGCACACATACCACAATGGTCCCTTTAAGAAATCTGTATGCTTCTCATCGCTTTCCACGTTATTATTTCATGTGGATGTGGCACATAGTAACTAAGGTAGAAAGATTGGGTATAGATGAGTCACGTAAACGTGATACAGTATAGTAAACTACTCATTCAATTACCATACAATACAGTTACTTTGGCTTTTGATAGTCGAATAGCATATATAAGATTAGTGGAACAGACTCATGACTAAGATATCTCCGAGTAGCATCCAATATAGACCAACAGTTAGCCAGTCGACGCTATTGTTTTCTACAGCTTCTATGTTGTCTGTGCATACTACAGGTAAATCTCTACTGTAGAGCACCAACTAGTGCTTAATTGAGTGTATTACATTGCGACCATTTACTATTCAACTGGGTCACTTTTATACATGAATACGTAATCAAATGCAAGCGATTCTTCACGAGCTAGCAACTATCGCTGACGAGAGGATAACAATATCCATAAATGTGGATTCCTCTTGGTGCATCTTAGAGGATGAAGCTCGAATAGGACTTCTACGTATCCAGTACACATAATACCATTGTCAAGCATCAAATACTAGTTCTAGCACATCTAGATTATGAGTTCAGGTGTTGAATATCCATGACACACCGTCATTAGTCTATTGTGTTGAAAAGCATGTCTATAATTCTCACGGTACATTTATTAATACTGAGCTTACTCTACTTATTGACACCCGTGATGTTGAGCATCAATTTTAGGCGAGAACGAATTTCGCAACCAACGTCAGGTAACGTCATATAAGATCGTTTCATATATTTGTAGGCGATTACATAGTTACAGAGAAGAGTTAGCTTCTACTAGAAGATTAGAAGAAAAAGGGTTTAGCAGTCGGTACAGAACCCGCTAAAACGTATGAGCACTGATCGTATCTGATTTTGTTTTTCAAAATTTGCTTCTAGCTAAATATAGGTAGAAGTAGCCCTTAGCGTCACTTGAATACATATTCCCGCGGCAATTGGACCGGTTAAATCTGTACATCGATAAAAAGGGCACAATTACTAAATTAAGTTTGTGTGAAAAGTGCAGAAATTAAAGTATGTAGATGGCCAAGAGCACGTAGAGAGATTGCGCGAGCGCTCCCAGCAATTCATATGTCCAACTATCCAATGTCACTTTTGCGTTGGTAGTTTGCGTTAGTCGTTTCTGTAAAAGTGGGCCGGGGCTATATATTATGACTATACAAGTCTTTTCAAATACATCTAACGGAGCGAGTGCGGTTCCGAAGATAATAATGATTTTAAAATGTTCATTATGTTGCGCGAGATGTAGACAACAGAAAATTCTAATCGATACGGGTGCGTATTAGAGTGAGATAAATTGATACAGATATGAAGAATTTGGCCTACGAGTAGGTTTTGTCTTAAGAGCCATGCTTACGTAAAATTGAAACGGAAGACTATTCCTTTAGCAATTTTATTGTTAAGTCATTGTGGCCTTATCAGCGCAATAAGAACACTGGATGTCGGAGGTGAGCACCCAAATATGAAATATATACGTTTTGTATTACTGTCTAGTTTGATAATTACAAGTCAAATTATTTAGTAACTTAGTTTATATTCCTATCTAGTTATATGAGATTCGAGCACCTAGCTAGTATTGATATATTCGTATTGTGAGACACAAGTTGATTCTAATCCTATTATTCGACAATCTGAATTTAATCTCACGTAGTATATAGATATGAGTTCACGTTAAGGGTGTTTAATTCAAATTACAGAATGTACATTTTGTAAATGTTTCCATTCAGCACGATATCTCACCTCGTGATCTTAGTAGGTATGCCAGACGTGTTCCACAAATAGAATTTACAACAACTTACAGTAAACATATAATTTACTAGCGTAGACCCAGTATACCACGTCTCTCGTGTTTGCATCTAGTTTGCTCTTTGGTATTGTTACATTAGTTTATTTGATATTATTATATGATAAGTGGTATCTATTACATGGCATGAATGCAATGCATAAGTTATACAGTTTCTTACACAAAATCTAATACCCACAGTTTTATAGAAATTCCAGTCACAAGTACGAATATGAGAATATATAGTTTTAATTTTATAGTTGATCTAAAGTATTCTTATATCAAGTAAATACGAAAATCATTTAAATTAATTTCTAGTGATTAGTATCTAACACAACTTCATCTTTTATATTGATTTCATTATATATAACGTTTTCTAGATCGGCGATTGTGATAATTAACTTTTTAACTATATCTTTATGAACTAATGTTATTTGATTATGGCATGTAGATTTTCATGTCAGCGCCAAAATAGTACAATAACATATTTCGTGTCAATAATAGAATACTAAAATTATAAAACAAAGAAACAGGTCTATGTACTCTGTGTCCTGTAGTCCAAAGCAATACAATAGGTAAGCCTGCGATGGTTTCCACGACCATGTTGACTCGATGGAACAATGCAACGCCTCGTGCCCATTGCGTGCACGTAGAGACACTGGAGTTTTGTGCTTTAATTCTCACAGTGTACCTTATAATGACATCATACAGAATTAGCGCATAATTGTTCTGTTTGCCTCATACTAGTGACGTTATTGTGAAGGAGGCAGGTGTCTCATCGCAAAAGCCAAACGTAACATATTTATCGTCAGTGGAACACTTTTTATTAGTGTTTATAGTGTAGACTGGTGATGCTGAAGTTGTAGATGCATCACTGTGTTGTTGGTTACTCAACTATATGCTGCTGTATCGCACAGGTGGGTAACAGGACGACTTCGCTCCTTGTAAATCTTTCATGTCAATATGGCTGCTTCGCACATCTCTACACGCTACGCTGTCTAACCATGATGCCAGTTTTCATGTAAGTGACATATCGCAGAGCTATGCCACTGAACTCGGAGGCCACGACTGATGCATGGTAGTAGTCTTCGGGGTCTCGACTTGCCTTTGTATGTAATCAAGCAATGTATCGAAAACTAATTTTTAGTGAAATAGTATTTCATTAATAACCGGCGCCATAAATACGACACTCCATGATATCGGAGTTAGCTACTGATATTAGCCTCAATCTCTTATATATCACAGTTATTCGCCATAGACATTTGAATTTCAATACGTCACAATATTTGATATATAATTATCGTTATGACATCTAGAAAACTTGTTTATCATACAATGATTAATTGGTGTCGATTGACTTAATAAGTTCATGAGACCGACTGGTCTAGAATATACATTAGTTTTTGTATGGTCTGTGGATATGGTATCTATAAATCTCTAATATAGTCCGACTGCTATCTAACATTGTTATACTTGAACCAAAAGCGGTAAATATTTGCCTTGAATTACTGGACAAACCGGTGACTTAATCTCCAGTCAGATATATATATGGATGTATAAGAAGCAGTGTAATCTACTTTATCACGTATTACTATCCCAATGAGTAGACATATTCCCACAACATAATAGGAATCTGTAGAATTACATATACATGCTTTTGAAATAGATTTTAATCAATATATTGCCAGAACGTTGTCGAACTACCTTAGTATAGTAGTGCGATATTGTAAGAGTATCTCGTCTTCATCATTTTAATTTTTGAATCTCCTCTCTTTATATATATATATATTAGATAGACATAATTGATACCACAATCAAGAATTTAGCTCTACAAAAGTAGCTATTCATGATTAACGATAATGAACGATTATGAATATGACTTTCGTTGAAAAACAATTGGGTCAGAACTGTCGGAAATTGTGTTTTTTGCAGTCTGGCAATCTGAAAAATGCATTTTATGATACTTTCGATGGCAATGTTTTTTTGTTTTTGTTTAATTCCTTACAGCAGCAAGTACCTCTTGATAAGATCTTAGAAAGACAAATTTGATACGTTAGGTTAATACGTAATACCCATGCTGTACCTCGGGAATAGATTTTCCTTTTAGCATCCAGCATAGAACGCAATAATAATTATAAATCCTTGCTATCGTACTCTTATTCCTAGGGTTTTTACTATAGAATGCAACATTTACTTTGTATAACACTGAGTGACATTATGGTGAGTGACTTCATTTTTTGCTTAAAAGTATTGATATGTAATAATTATGTAATCAATTTTTTTCTCAAATCGTTTATCCCAAAATTACAAATTCCTATAATGTACGAGATAAGGTCGTCAAAGTGGGGAAGACAGAAATAGGAAGACTAGGGGTTGTGAATTTCCTTGTTCGAGTACAGTAAATTTCTTAAACGAGTAGAGTTTTATTGAACATTTACAAATGTAGCATACGTCCGATTATCACGGTTAACTTTAAACGTTGGAAAATTTCAAAATTTGAAATATTTCCGGCTGTTGCCTACAACTCCAAAATTAAAGATATAGACTGTTCATTTACACAAATTTGGTAGAAAATAGACAATTTATCACCAATTTTGTCAGATTCATAATTTCAAAATGTTGATAGTTTTCGAGCATAATGACGTGTTACGTTTCGTAATTGTAGTATCTTGTAGCGTCTTTGCAAGTAATGGGATTAAATGAATATGGGATTAAATACCTGTTGTTAACACCTTTTTCTCTATAAATGGAAATATAGGTATAGAAGACGAGGGGTTTCACAAGCCAAAAGTCACGCAGGGGTTAAAAAGTAAAATATATATTAAAATAACAAAATAAACACAAGCTACACTACAAGACTTTATGAATTAATTTAAAAAATTAACCAAATTTAAAATTATAGAAGGAATATTATTCGACAACTGAACACGATCACAATGATCGCAGCTTGACCCAATGGTCTAGACACAGGCCAACATATGATAACCTTCAATGTTTCGAGCATTCAAAGTAATAATACCTGTAAAAAATAAGAAGCAAGTATCGGGTATATGGGTCAGCGATGGAAGGTATAATTTCCGTTGCATGGAAAAGTTTTCAAACTTTCAATACAACTTTCTATTTATTTGACTACCAGGGTGACGCTACAATACAAAATAGCAACAATAATCCCCGATGTCTTGAAAGTGAATAACTAATTAATAGCTCTTTCGCCGCATACGAAATTCAACAATTGTACAGAATTACAAATAGAGCAGAAAATTGTTCAGTACAAAAATGAAGAGCTTCCGATTTTCGGATTAGCTCACACCAGTACAATATTCAATTTTATACAGAATAATACAGCGTAGAGGGCGCAGAATTACAAACTTGACAAAGCCACCAGTTAGCAAAATTTCAGAAAATAATAAAAATAAGTAAATGATGTGTATCAAATTCAAATACAACATTAGAGTGAAGTACAACAAATCAAGACAGAGCCCTTTGAAATCGGGAATGTCACACAAATCTGGCACAAATACAAAATGTTCGAACTATAAACATCAGCGACACGCATATGCGAATCCAAGGTAGAAGATTACAAATAATTTTCGGTACAATATAATGGTCTTCTATGTACAATTAAAAAAATCATTTGATAGATTAGCCAAATTTTTAATATTTAACGTGGCAGTGACCCACGGTGAGAACAAAAAAAAATGCTTCTATAACGAGAAATAATACATAGATTTAACGTAGTTGATGACTGCGGGCCTGTCAATGCTAGCGGAGCGTGGAGCGAACGTTTCTCTTGTTTATATAGTGTAATTTCTACAGCAGATTCATTTTACATGTAATGCCCACTGTTGAAGCTGCATGAATTACATAGTGACAAATAAATACTAGAAACTATCGATTGTGAGAGCAAGAGCCCTGCTATCTGGGGGCCAATGGCCATACCAGACCTATACTGAAACATTTCGAAGAAAAATAATTAGTTTTAATACAAGACAGCCAGAGAGCAAATGTTGCGAATAAAATCTGGGATATCACATGATTTAGGAATGATTATTGATTGTTTCTAACAAGCTAGAAATCACACAGAGCTTGTAGTTTAATTACAAAAAAATAATTTTATAGATGGTAAACTGACCGACAATATTCACCACTAATATTAAAATAAATCAATAATAACATATAAAGTAAACAGACATCATGGTTTACCTAAGGGATGAATAATGAATAAGTTCCAACCAGGTTGAAGGATGAAAAGTTCAAAATTTAACAGACAAATTATTTTATGAGGTTGAGGAACTGTATTTATTTTTAATACTTCAAATTAACAACAACAACAAAAAAACAACAAATAAACACCTAAGTTTGGCCACACTGTGCAGGTAAGAATATATGTTTTAATATTGCCAAAAATCAAGAATCATGTAAACCCAACATTGAGATTTTTTACCTCAAATATTAGACAAAAAATATATATTATACTGAGGAACCACATATTTCAGCTTACACACACCCTTTTTTAACTTGGTAGTCTGTATAATACAAATAAAAGACATCTGAGTGGTACAATAATTTTTCAGATGGAAATAAATATTATAAACCTACATCAGACTTTTTCAGACTGAAATATGACATCAGTGTCTTATATGTGTATGATAGCAACGAATTATAAATATTTATGCGTTCTATGCTGGATGCTAGAAGAGAAGTGTATTCTGGAGGTTACAGTACACCCTGGTGTCATAACCGCTTGGTTAGTTGTGGTGGGGTGAGTTGAGATGAGTGAGGTTGGTTAGGTTTGTTATACTGCAAGTTCAGAATGTCCTATTTCCGATTCAGAATTTTCTCTTTCCTGTCTAAATAGTTTACAGCCTTAATATTTTTTATATCTAATTATATTTATTTGAATTTCTGTTGAAAATGGTTGAATATACCTGAACTATGTGGTGAGCCCATTTATTATATTATTTTTGTGCATATAAATTGATGGACATTTTTTATACCTCTTTAATTCTGTTTTGAGCACTTGATAACATTCTAATGACTATTCTATTCTGTACAGTGTTGCCACAAATTATTTGTCTGCAAAAATTTTTTTTGTTGGTAATTTTTTGGCCTAACAAATGAATATAAATTTTTCTACTCCTGGGTAAATTTTCCTGGACAAAATATAGACCTTATTCTTTTTTTATGGACATGGATATGTTAAGTACTTGATTCCATGTTTATCAATATTATTCGTTTACATTATAAATCAGTGTTTGTATTTTATTTTGAATTTCGAGAATGAGTATTTTAAATATAATTGCCAAATGGTAATTTATTTTTGTATTAAAGAGTACAAGCTTTGTGTGTTTTCTACCTAAATATAAGTGATTAGTAATCATATCTAATTTGTTATATACCTCCCATTTTGTTTACAACATTGCCTGTCTATTTATTAGCAACATTGAATATTTTCATGTCTACTGCTATAAGAACTGTACATAGCATTACTTATTCCCTTTAGTAATAGATATGTAATAATTGTTATAATAAATATATAATTTCATGTTTAAAAAAATTACACTAGGTATTTTCACAGGCATGAGAATATTAACAAAGGCTCAAAACAGAATAAACAAGGAATAAAAAATACCAATACCTTTATATGCACAAAAATAATATAATAAATGGCCCCACCACCTATTTCAGGTATTTTGAACCATTTTCAACAGAAATTGAAATAAATATAATTAGATATAAGGAATATTGAGGTTGTTTTTAATTTACACAGAAAAAGGAAAATTCTGAATCGAAATTATGACATTCTGAATTTCAAATATGACAATCCTAACCCACCCCCACTTAATCTCACTCCACCCCACCACCTCTAACCAAACGGTTATGACACAAGGTTGTGCCCTACGTTGAGAATACACTTCTTTCCTAGCAAGCAGCATACAATACATAAATAATTATGATTGTTTGCTATTGTACACGTATTCCTTGTTTTTTAACTTTTGATTAAAACAATTACTGCCTATCACCTCTAAGTGACATTCTGGTAAGTGGCAATGCGTTTTTGCTTTTAGTAAAAGATATGTAATAACTTCTATAATAAATATATAATTTCATGTTTTCAAAAATTACACTCTGCATTTTCAAAAATAAAATTTCTCCTCTTAAACTTTTTTTATTTCCATCCAAACTTATTATCATCTTTTCTTAAGGTGTTTTTACTTATTGTGGTCATATTCACTTGTCAAATGATATTTTTTCTATAATTTTAAAATTGATGATTTGATTTTTTATATTATTCATGTACCATTGCTAAGTAGCATGTGTTTTTTTATTATATATACACCTATTTTACATTAGTTAATTAAATAAAATCGTTATTTCTGTCTAGAGTTATTTTTCATACTTCCACACTAACTCCCTTAACACCAGCAAGATTTCTTGATTGTGAGACCCCAGACCCCTATTCCTATTATTCCATTTATGGAGGAAAAGATGTTAATAATTGGTATTTATTTTTCAGAAACAAAACAAATTATACTTCTGTAATACTAATATAGTATCACACAAATATAATAAATATCAACACTAACGCAATTTATGAGGGAAAAAATGTTAAATAAATATTTTCTTAATATTAACAACAGATATCTAGTAACAATTGACAACACTTCTTTAAAAAAAATCATGCATATTTAATATACTTTTACTCCTACTTTTTCCCTTTTGTGGTAATAATTAAAATATAAAAAAGGCCTTTACTTTCTAGGAAGCTATATATCTGTATACGTTACATAAGTGATCCACCGAATTATTGTTGGTAACAATAATACCGGTACAGGAAAAGACATACAAAAGCCAATAAGACATTTCTTCACTCCTCACACCCACATCTCACTTCAATTAGGCAAACAGCATTTCTAGACCTAATTGTTATTTAGTGGTTTTAACCATAGAGAGGTTCGTTTCAATTCACCTAAGAAACTGTCTTCCCCACATATTCACTTTGAAGACTCATCTTAAGAAAAGAAGAAATGATGTACGAATGGAAATGTAAAGAGTTTATGAGAAGAAATTTTAATTTTTGAAAATGCCCAGTGTAATTTTTTAAAACATGAAAATATATATTTATTATAACAATTATTACATATCTTTTACTAAAGGTGAAAAAGTAATTCTTTGTACAGTTCTTATAGCAGTAGACATGAAGATATTCAATATTAATAGAAAATAAATAGATAGGCAACTGTTGTAAACAAAATGGGAGCTATATAACAAATTAGATATGATTACTAATCACTTATATTTACGTAGAAAACACACAAAGCTTGGATTTTTAATTTCAAAAAAAAATACCATTTGGCAAATATATATAAAATACTCTTTCCAAAATTAAAAATAAAATACAAAAAATAATTTGTAATGTAAATGAACAATATTGGTAAATCAATTGCTAAAGAAATCCATGTCAATAAAAAAGACATAAGGCCCTTATTTTGAGCAAGAAAAGTCAATCCTGAAAGGAAAAATTTTTATCCAGTTATTGTGTCTAAAAATTACAAAATAATAAATTTTTGCACCCAAATTAATTGTGTCAATACTGTATAATATAGAACAGTCATGAAAATATTATCAAAAGCTTAAAAGAGAATAAACAAAGTATAAAAAATGTCCATATATTTATATGCACTAAAATAATATAATAAATGGACTCACCACATATTTCAGGTACTTTGCACCATTTTCAACAGAAATTAAAATAAATATAATTAGATATAAGAAATATTGTGGCTTTAATTAATGTACACAGAAAAGGGAAGATTGTGAACCGAAAATATGACATTCTAAACATGCAACTATATATAAAGGCGAAAAATATTGCTTTGTACATTTCTTATAGAAGGACACATGAAAATATTATATGTTAAAAAAAAAAAATATGTAGCCAAAGTAAACAAAATGTGAGGTACATAATAAATTAGAAATTATTACAGATCACTTATTATTTACCATGCTAATGACCCCAGGCCATGCAGTAATCTCGAGAATACACTTCTTTTCTAGCATCTAGCATAGAACGCATAAATAAATATAATTGGTTGCTATCGTACTCATATGAGACACTGATATCATATTTCAGCCTGAAAAATTCTGATTTATGTTTTCAATACATGTATTTCCATCTTATAAATTCTTGTATCACTCAGATTTTATTTCATTTGTATCTACAGACCACTATCTAAGTAAAAAGTGTGTTTCTAAGCTGAAATATGAGGTACCTCAATATAATATATAATTATTTTTAAAATTTGAGGTAAAAAATCTGAACAACTTTCGTGCCTTCTCACAGTATTCAAACACATATTCTGCTTTGTACAGTGTGGCCACACTTAGGTTTTTGGTTGTTTTTTTTGTTGTTGTTGTTGTTTTGTTTTGTTTTTTTTCTTTGTTTGTTAATTTGTACGCATGGAAATTCAGTAATGTTCCTCCACCTAATAAAATAATTTTTCTGTTTAAATGATGAGCTTTACAACCTTCAAAGTGGTAGGAAATATTCAGTTTTCTATCCTGAGTTGAAATAGGCTATCTGTTTAATTTATAGGTAATTATTGATATTAATTTTTAATTTTAGTGTTGATTATTTTAAGACAATTTACCATCTTTTAAATTATTTTTTGTGATTAAACTACATGGTCTGTGTGATTTCTGCCTTGTTAGAAATAGTCAATAATCATTCCTAAATCATTGTAATCCCAGATTTTATTTGCAACATTGTCTCTCTGGCTGCCTTGTATTAAAACTGACTATGTTTCTCCCAATGTTTCATTATAGTCCTGGTTCGGCCTCTGGCGCCCAGAGAGCAGGGCTGTTGCGCTCACAATCGATAGTTCCTAGTATTTATTTGTCACTTTGTAATTCAAGCAGCTCCAACAGAGGGCTTTACATGTACAATAATCGGCTGTACAAATTAGACTATAGTGGAGAGGAAAATTTATCTGTAATGGTTCTTGTAAATACGAGCGAAAAGTTCGCTCCGCTAGCATTGACGGGCCCGTGGTCTTCAACTACGTTAAATCTATGTACTATTTCTCGTAAAAGAACCACTTTATTGTCTCGCCTTGGCTCACTGCCACGTTCAATTGGCTAATCTATTAAATGAATTTTTCAATTGTATATTCTAACTCTACCAAAAATATTTTGTAATCTGCTACCTTCGATTCGCTTGTACTGTAATTTTGTATTTGAATTTGTTACGCAGCATTTATTTATTTTTATTATTTTCTGAAAGTTTGCTGGCAGCTTTGTCAACTTTCTATTTTTGCGCCCACTATGCTGTGATATTCTGTTTAACATTGAAAATTGTACTAGTGTAAGCTAATGCGAAAATGGGAAGATCTTAATTTTTGTAATGGGCATCTTTTTGCTCTATTTGTAATTCTGTTATAATTGTTGAATTTTGTATGCGGCGAAAGAGCTGTTAATTATTTATTCATTTTCTGTGCATCGGGAATTATTGTTGCTATTTTGTATTGTATCGTCGCCCTGGTTGTCTAATAAATACGAACTAGTATTGAAAGTATAATAACTTATCCATGCAACGGAATTTATACATTCCATAGCTGACCAATATACTCGATACCTGCTTCCTATTTATTATGGTATTATTACTTCGGAAACGATTCACGCTCGCGTCATTGAAGGTTATCATATGTTGGTTTGTGGCTAGGCTATTGGCTGGTGCTGCGGCCATTTCTTTGCCCTTTAGGCTGGCGACCGTGTATTATTTTATTTTATATTAAAATTCAGGATAGGACCTAGAAGACTACTTTTCCTGATGAACAACACATGCCCGGTGTTACATTGTTGAATTTCAAAGCCTGACAGTATCTGCATATTTGATCCATTGAACCGATGGCGATCTTTGAATGCGCAGAATAATTGATGTCTGGAGAATACTAGAACGCAAGACGTACGCAAAAAAAGACGTATGCGTTAATGCGCGACTGGTTTGCTGTCTCTCTTGATCCTGTACTCGATATCTGGATAAATGTTGTTCACGCGCCGCTCTTGACCTTTCTCTCATGGTAACCGCAGACGTTCATGACGATGTCCGCTTACCTCTCACATACGGCTTTCTGCTGCTCTATGCCTTTCAACGGCGTTTGCTGTAATGGTTTGGTTTGTTGACATGAAGGCTCTCTCAGTACTTACCTACATTATGTTTCTCTTCTTAATTTCCTGTATATGGAGTACTATATGTAGTACAAGGAAAGATATGTACCCATGCGAAAATTGATTTCAAAATTTTGAAAAAAATACACCATGTGGACCTCGACAAATTATGAAATGAATGTTTTTACCATAAGCATAAGAAAGAATCTTCGTTGGTATAAAGTGACGTCTAATAGTACTTGTATTTGCTGTTGAGAAAGCAAATCTTGTTAGTTAGTGCTACAGTTCCAATTTTTAAAGCTCTTGAACATGTTTTTTGTGAATATGCGAGCTCCGCGCTCGTTTCAGGCGTGTTATTCCCATTTACAGTTCCGTCGCCAACGGCATTATGCCTGTTTAAAAAAGTTTACAATTTGTGCAGAAACGTAAACGTATGACACTATTTATCTTATTTTGCTGTTTCAAAAATGTCTTTAATGTAATTATATAGAAGTATCTCTAGCGTCGCTTGTATACATACTTCCAGGAATTCATTAAATCTGTATCATTTTTGAGTTGAAGTGCACCAAGTGACTAAATGAAGTTTAGGAAAAACTCAAAAATATTCTGCAAAAACAGATTTAATAGTTCCAAAAAACGGTAGCAATTAGATGCCATTTTATTCAACAAATTAAGAATTTTTAATAGGAATTGTTCTTAAAGATGGAAATTTACTCTTTTTTAATTTTTCCGTTATATATATTTAACGGAAATTGAGAATATTTCAAACAAAAAAGCGCTGGCCAGCGGAAAGAGGGTAGTTGGCAAGAGTATTTCGCAAGTGAAAATAGATAGTCCCGGACGAAGAATAGAGAAAAAATAATACGGGTAACCAATCTGTATTATATTATGGCTTTTATTAAGTATCTCTTTTTACTTTCCTGTATATGGAACACTATACGCAGCGTAGGGAAACATATGTACTTATCAAAAACTTGATTTCCAGCTTTTAAAAACCAATAAAATTACACTACATAGACCTCGGTAAAAGTGAAATGATTTTTTTTACCACACGCATAAGAAACTATTATCACCGGTATTAAGCAATTTCTAATAGTACTTAGTTTTTTTGCTGCGAAAGCTCATACGTGAATTGTTTTTAAGTTTTCAACCTTTAGAATACTTCAAATATAAATTATTCAACGGTACACGTGATTCAGTAGTTGAGTTTGAATATTACATAAATACTAGCAGACCCAGCCACGCGTTGCTCTAGTTTGCTTCTTTTTGGTTTAATTATTTGTATTATTAAGGAAGTGATCAAGAATGATGAAAAGTGCTAATTAAATTTCAACGATTAGTAAATATTTAATTTTAGTTATTTTAATGAATGAGTTAGATAACACTGATTTTTTAATCTGAAATTATTATAGTTAACCTTATTTAATTTTTAATAATCATGACTTTTATTTGATTAAGATCTGAGCGATGAACACTATTTTTCGTTAATCTGTCTGTCGTCAAAATAAATAAATAAATTCGATGGTTTTCCAACACGGGAGCATGCAACATACAGCTGTCCATTGGGAGAAAACACGGGTTTTTTATGCTAAGTGCAACAAAAGGCCATTGTTTGCCCTTACGACTTATTTAGTGTCATCGCAAAAGCCAAACGTATCGGAATTTATTGTGTTTTGACAACGGAATTAGGATTCTGTTGGTATCATTAGGTTGATCGAGGTAACAGGACGATCTTCGCCTTTAAAGCCTTTCAGTCATATCGTTGCTTCAAGCACGTTTCCGGATAGTTTTCTGATGACTATCGTGTACCGTTGCTAATTTTGGTGTATTAAATTTGCAATAGAATGAACCGGTGAACCTATTTTGAGGACTAACGATGCATTCCTGTTAAGTCAATGGCATTTAAACTTCAATTGGATAATTAGCGATCTGGTTATCATCAACAATGGTGTCGATTGACTTAAAAGTCATTAGACGACTGGCAATATTTTGTATTTGATAGGTTAACTTAATCGAGATCATTTTTGCGTTACATTGCAACGATTACTGAGCCTATTATGGTTAAAGTAAATTTCACTTCGTAATGAAGAATAAACACAAATGACAAGGTTATGACTGTTACATTGAAGTTGGTATGACAGCATTAGAAAGAAAAAATCAAGAAGTGATCTGGCTGTGCAAAAGTCGAACGAGAGAAAGATATATAGTTAAAATAGGTTTTCATAAAATTCAAATAAACTGGAAATCGATAGAAGGAAATGAACTAGAAGAAATGATAGAGAACAATGATAATTTACGAGCAAAAATCTAGATACAATTCCCAGAACTCAAACCAAAGCGCGGGATCTCACATTATAATGAAGCCAAATGACGAATATTTCAACAGGCAATTCAAATTCTACGTGGGATAACTTAAGGAAATCAATTAAAAGATAATTATGGCAAAATTAAGTTACGGAAAAGACAAAACAGCAATCTTTCAAGTTTATGCGCCAACCGAAAACAGGAGTAACGATGAAATTGAAAACTTTTACGAACAACTTGCAGATACCATAAATGAACATCGAGTAAATATTAATATTGTCCTAGGTGACTTTAACAGTAAAATAGGAAGAAAGGATGGACCACACGAATTTGCCATCGATATGGCGACAGGAACCTCAGAGGATCAAGACTTCTTCAATTCGCAAATGGACAGAGATTAAAAATATGTAAGACCTTCTACATATCAAATAAATGGGCCTGAGATAACTAAGAATAAATTCCTACCGATTAATCATTAAAAGAGTAACATACACACCAGAAGTATTTGTCTATACGAAAGTAAAAACGTTAATAAACTATGATTATAAGATATTAGTTATAGAATTATGTAAGAGAAAAAAGGTCAAATATCCGGAAATGGTGTTATTAGCTGTTTTATTCTTATATCGCGATTAAAGAAGCTTTTGATAGCATATAAATTTTGCACTCAAAAGGTAAAATCACAATCTCAAGAATTCGCCTCTAAACACTAATATTTTAAATTGAACAATAGAGGATTATGTCCAACCTTACACGAAAAAAAAGAAAAGAAAAAAAAGAAAAACATGTGCCATTTAAACTTCCTGGAGCTTAGTAAACATCTTTCCTGGCAAAATCATTTTAAAAATGCATCTTTTCCATGCATGCTTTAGTAGTCTTTTTCATGTATAATGCAGGATTGGGCATTTTTTCAATAATACTGCATATTTAGACTATCTAGGAATGTGTGCCTTTTTTACTACTAAATTATTTTATTAATAAAATATTATAAATGATGCATAGCTTATTACATAATAGCAGTTGTCTTCACTTATCATTTTACTGCACATTTTAACCCTCTAGAATACGTGTTACAATTTCTGGAGCAAGTACACAAGCTGTTGGCAACAATTTCAAAATGAATCAATTAGCAAAGCAATTAAGTTACAAAGAAAAATGAGGATACAAACTCAATATCACTGGTATCAAAGGGAGAGGAAAATAATTAAATGCAGTTTGTAAGTCTGCTTGCATGCAAATTTAAATATGTCAAAAAACAATCCATGTTAAAAAAATAAAAATGTATAACCATTAAATTTTTCTTATAGGAATTCAAAAATTGGAAAAAGGAGGATTACCTGTAGTGAAGTCATTAAAAATTGTTGTAGACATTACAATGTGTTTGAAATTAGTGTTTGGACATGTGAGTGTGACAGGAAAAATTGTATAAGTGATAAATTAAAATCCCGACTTGAAACTTTACCAAAAAGTAAAAATATTTGTGGTTCAAAAGCAGGAAATGCAGAATATGACCTCACATTGGCTCAGATTTCATTTTACAAGTTTGCTACAATTATGACTTATGAAGTAGAAAGAATGTTTAAAAACATTCACTTCTGACAAAAGGATGAATTTGACCAAGTAAAATGTAAAAAAAAATTCATTGTTCACTATTGCAAAAGACAAAAAAAATACAGAGCTAAAATTTTGTAGTGCATTGTACTGTCTTTTTAACCTGCACATGAATGAATGTTTGCATGCAAAGTTTAGCATTTTAAAGTGCATGGAAATCCTGTCTAGTGATATCGAGTTGTTTTATTTCATGAGGAAATATCTTTGGAAATTATCAAGGTCAACACAATTACAATTATACTGCCCATCTCTTGACACATCAATAATTAATTCTCTGGTAATTTTGAAGATGACAAAAAACGAGTCCAAAATCATTGAATAATGTTTTAGAAAGAAACGTTATTCGTACATCTATACAATATTTGTTACCAAGCATTTTTGTGTTTGACACTTTTCTAATGGGAATGTGAAATGTTTTTTTCCTCATTATTCTTACTTACTAATTCCAGCACCAAACCGCACAAATTATAAAACCAGTTAGTTATTACCTAATTAGAAACAATGGACAAACTGTACCAGGGAAGTTACATTAAAAAAATAAAAGAAAGAAGAGATTGAATAAAAAGAAGAAATAAAGATTAAAATTAAAAGGAAAGCATACAACTAGAGAAGAGTACAAAATGATTTTATAGTTAGATTTACAGAGTTGTCCCTGAGGACCTTTCTTGTGCCTTGGCGCGGCACCGCTTTGACAATACTGCAAAAGGTTTATTGCCCCCAGTTACGTTGCATGAAAGCTCTCCGTGGCAGATGTGCTGTCGAGGGGGCCTGGGGGGGGGGGGGCGCGGTAGGCGACCTTTGCAGGAATTCGTTCGGGGCGCACGCCCTCACCAACGGCGGCTGCGGCGGTCAGTGGCGTCTGGCGGCGTCTGGCGGCTGCTTCGGCGGAACTTGTAGATAACCAGCGATATCGCCCCCGATCGCAGGTGCGGAGCACACAACAATGTCTCCCTCTGCGTATGCGATTCCTCTCGACTAAAAATTCCAGTAATTTCGAAATCCTGCAGCGAATACGCAGTGACGAAGGATTCAACAATTTACTTTTGAAGTGGTTTTGCACTTCCTCTAAAATTCTCACTGAGAATTTCTGTCTATCACCCCAGTGATTTCAACTAAACTGAAATTTTAACCATGTGCCTTCAGAGGTGTACTCGCCTCTCCCCAGGTGGCTCCCACCCCAGAGAAGTCTCTCTCTCAACTGTCATTTTGTTTCTCATAAACGCGCGAAGTTAACTTTTATCCCCACCCTTTCTCATATGTTCTTGCTCCCTACAACGGTCGCGTCGCTATTGGCTAAAGGTGATGGCGTTGTACACTAAATTTGACCAATAGGGCTCCGGCGGACTCCATTCTGTGTTTCGAAAGTAGGTCACGTCTCTGAAGGGGTTTCCCGGCTACTGAATTATTGCTTCGGGTTTTCCCGATCACGATGACAGGCGTTTCGGAAGTATTCCAGATGTGGGCGCCTTACAAGTTAACCCTTTCTTCGGTCGTTGGGTGGGGTGTCATAATCATTCGAAAGGGGTCAGGGGATCGTGGCTGTTGCAAGAAGGGGGGCTGCGCGCCTAACGCCGTATGTTTTTCTTCAGTAAAAATTTCTTAGGTCTGCTTTACTCAATTTAATTTATCTTAATAATTCTGTACCGCTGCAATACAGATTATATAAAATAGTAATAATTAAGCCAAAAATTAATTTTTATGTTAACACTTTCCAAAAAGCCCAGGGCTAACCAAAGGAACATCCCTTCAAAAAGGAAGTTACGGAGATTAGGGTTAGCTTACGTGAGGTGAAGTGAGGTGAGGTAGAGGTAAGGTGAGGTGAGGTTATTTTAAATTAGGTTAGGTTGGTGAGGTACATGAGCTGAGGTGAGGTGATGTGAGCCGAGTTGAGAAGTGAGGTGACGTTAGGTGAAGAGAGATGACGTGAGGTTGAGAGAGGATAAGGTGATGTTGAATGAGGCGAAGTGAAGTGAAGTTAGGTTAGGTTAGTTTAGGTGAGTTTAGGTTAGTTTATGTTAGCTTAAGTTAGGTTAGGTGAGGTGAGGTGAAGAGAGGTGAGGTGAGGTGAGGTTAGGTGAGGTTAGGTGAGGTTAGGTGAAGTTAGGTGAGGTTAGTTTGGGTTAGGTTGGGTTAGGTTGGGTTAAGTTAGGTGATTAGAGGTTAGGTGTGGTGAGGTGAAGTGAGGCGAGGTGATGTTCTGTGAATAAAGTTTAGGTGAGGTTAGTTTAGGTTTGGTTAGGTTAAAATAGTTTTGGTTACGTTAGGTTAGCTTTATTTAGGTTAGGTTATGTTATGTTATTTTAAGTTAGGTTGATTTGGTTTGATTATGTTTGTGTAGATTAGTTGAGGTTGTTCGTAATATTAATTCATATAAGCCCCGTTTTTGTTCGTTAGCATTAATCGTTGTTTAAATTAGTCACAGTAGCGTTATTTAAAGTGTGACAAAGTACACCTCGTATATCAATTTTATTAATCGTTTCGTGTAGGATATCTGATAATACAAAAAAGGATTTTTCTATTATAGAACTACGTATGCAATTTTTTTGTCGTCAAACAGCAAAAGACATCATTCTAATGGCGGATGTTTGGTTCTACTTCGTTTTCTATTTTATAGTTCTAATGTACAAAAACTGTTTTTAAACAGTTATTCAATATCTAGAACGCAAATTTCCAATTGTGATTAATGGAAAATAAATTTGAACACACTAGGAAATATTAAAACTTTTTAACTCATCCTTGGAAATTATTTTATATTTCCTAAAATTGTTTCATTGTATTGCAGAATAAAATCACATTGAAAAATTATACCAAAGACATAATTGTTTTTCTTTAATATCTGCCTTTCAGCACTGACTAACAATGAATTTCTACCAATTGGTTTTTACAAAGGCAATATTCCTATCCGAGTCAAGAATTCGGCTTTACTGATATATATTTTAACTTTTAA
The DNA here is from genome assembly GCA_017312745.1 of Gryllus bimaculatus. Lineage (NCBI taxonomy): Eukaryota > Metazoa > Arthropoda > Insecta > Orthoptera > Gryllidae > Gryllus > Gryllus bimaculatus. The sequence continues at coordinate 8,023 of BOPP01000593.1, read as the reverse complement.
AAGATGGTAAATAATATTCAAGGCATAAAATTTCGTTATGAGACCATTATTCCCAAACATAATGAAATGGTGTTTTTTGCTGTTCTACATTCTAAAATCGCGTTATTTGTTACTTCCGATGGCGTATTTTTGATTTTGTTTAGTTCCCTAATTCCAAACCCCACTAACAATGTGCCTGTCAATAAATCCTTGGAAAAGGAAGTTCCATACCAGATTCAAGAATTCGGCAAAAATTTAGCAAGATCCGAGCCATAGAATTTCATTGTGTAACAATTGATTCCAAACTGCGGGAAATGGTGTTTATCGCAATTTCACAGTCTGAAAACGCGTTTTATGATATTTCTGATGGCATATATCAGTTCTTTTTTAGTTCCTTTGATACAACGTGGACTAACAAAGAATTCCTATCGATAAGTTAGTCCTTAGAATGGATATATTCATACCAGAGAAACAAATTCGGCTGTAGTAAAGTGTATTATCACGTTGAAATAATAGACAACAAGATCCAATCCGCCTTTACAGTCTGAAAAGTTTTATGATACTCGCGATGGCATGTATTTGTTTCCCTTTTTTCCTTTCTTCCAACGCGAAGAAACAATTAAATTCTTTAAAACAAGTCCTTAAAAAATATAATACCCACCTGGGTCAAGAATTCGTCTTTACGGAACAGTATTTACACGTTTAAGGGATAGAGAAAAAGAAATTAAATTAAAAATATCGTAAAGAAAAAAATGGTATCAAAATTTAGGAAATCGCAGTTTTAGTCTAAAAACACATTATATAATGCTTCCGATGGCGTATAACGGTTTATGTTTTGTGTCCTATTTTCTACGCGGATTATGAATTTTTTGTGATGTGTTAATAAAAAAGGGAAATACACACCAAAATCGCTTTCGTCCTTACCTTCCGTCACTACGAAAGTGAATTTTCAGGATTTAAGAATAGTGATCTATAATTTAGTGTAAAAACGCATTATACGACACTTCCGATGGCAAATGTTTAATGTTTAACTTTCTACAAGGACTTACTATGCATTTTTACTGATATGTTGTTAAAAGGTAAAATACACACCAGAGTCAAGTATTCGCCTGACTAAGAAAATTTTCTAGTGTTAACAATGAACATTATGATCTAAAGACATGAGATTTCTTGAAAAAGAAAATTATTTCGATATCCAAATAGTGTTTCTCGCTATTTTGTAGTCTTAAAACTTGATTTAAGATATATTTGAATGAAAAAAATTTCCGTCAAGTTTCAAGTACTAGAAACAAAATTGAATAGTTTAACACACAATTTTCAGTTTTTGCTGTAGGTTTGAACATACATCACGTGAACGACTGAAAAATTTTAACTTTTGATATTATAAAAGAGGATTCAATATTTATAAATATTAGGGGTTTCTTAAACACAAGGTTAATTTTTTTTCCTTTCACAAAACTTTTTTGTAAAAATAACTACTTATTAAATATCATTATTAGAGTTAATAGAGTAATTGTTACAATTACGGTAAATATAATGATGAAGGAAATTAAGAATCCATTGAATTAGAAAAGAAATATAATAAATTAAACAATTAACTCGACAGTAAATATAATCAGTAGTCGTAAAATATCTACAAATGTTAACATCATGATGCTACTTGAAATCCAAAATGATGATTAGACGAGAAATGAAATATGAGTCGTATTAAGCATACTGAAAGAACTTTACCAAATTTTATTAATATATAAATAATGTAACAGTAATTAATTGCCTAACACGTTAGTGCCACATGTTAGTCGCCACATTCCTTTGTCGATATCGATTTTTCGATTCCGATATTTATTTCGATTTATTTATTATTTTATTATTAATTTATTTATTAATTTTATTCCATTTTCGATTTCGATATTTATTTCCCCATTCGATATTGATTTTCCATTCCTTTATCGATTAATAATTTCGAAATCAAATATTTCATTTCGATAACGATTTTCTTAAGATCTTCTCGAGATCTTTTGATATCATCTCCCATTTCAATATAATTTTTCCATTTCAACATCAATTTTCCATATCGATATCAATATTCCATTTTGATATTTAGGTTAGTTTAGGTTACAGGTAGTAGAAGTTAGGTTAGGTTTGGTTGCCTGGGGTAGGTGAGGTGAAGTTAGGTGAGGAGACGTAAGGTCAGATGAAGTGAGATGAGATAAGCCTCACCTTAGCTCATCTCACCTCACCTAACATAACCTTACCTGATCTCAACTAACTCACCTGATCTCACCTAACTGCACCTTATTTCACCTCAACTCTCCTCACTTCACCTCACATCACCTCACCTCACCGAACCCAACCTATACACACCTAACCTAACTTAAGCCAACTTCAGCTAACCAAACGTACCTATACTAACTTAATCTAACCTCACCCAACCTAACCTAACCAAACCTAACCTAACCTCTGCTCACCTAACCTAACCCAACCTGACCTAGGATTTACCGTTCGGATATCTATTATCTGTTTCAATATCGATTTCACATTTTGATAACAATTTCCCATTTCGATAGCAAATTCCCATTTCTATATCAATATCCCACTTCTATTTTGTTTTCCTATTTCAATATCGTTTTCCCATTTCGATATCAACTTCTCATTTCGATATTGATTTCTCATTTCAATATCGATTTCCCATTTCGATATTGAATTCGTAATTTGATATCGATTTCCCATTACAGTATCTATTTCTTACTACGATATCGATTTTTCACTTCGATATCGATTTCCAATTCGATGTCGATTTCTCATTTCGATTTTGTTTTTTCATTTAGGTATTGATTCCAATTTTGATTTTTCCCACTTTGATTATGGTTTCCCATTTCGATATCAATTTCCAATTTTGATATCGATTTTTCATTTCGCTACCGATTTTCCATTTCGATATCGATTTCCCATTTCGATATCAAATTCACATTTTAATTTACCAGTTGGTCTGTGATTTCCCATTTCGATATCGAATTCGTTTTTGGATATAGATTTGGTATTCGATATCGATTTACGTGTCCAAAGTCGATTTTACATTTCAATATTGATTTTTTATATTACGATTTCCATTTTATAACCGATTTCCCTCTTGTTATCGCATTCCATTTTCGATATCAATTACCCATTTTGATATCTATTTTCTATATAGTTATTGGTTTCCAATTTTAATCGATTTTTCATTTCGATATCGATTTCACATTTGTATACTGATTTACCTTTTCGAGATTGATTTCCGATTTCGATATAAATTTTCCATTTCCTATTTTAATATATTTCTTCGATATCGTTCTCCTATTTCAAATGGACTTCTCATTTCGACATTGATTTCCCATTTCGATATATATTTACCACTCACATATCGTTTTTCCATTTTGTAGTCGAGTTCTAAGATTGTTAGTTATTTCCCATTTCGATATCGATTTTTCATTTCGTTTTGATTTATTTAATCGATATAGATTTTCTAATTCATTAGCGATATACCATTTGGATATCGATTTCCTGTTTCGATATCGATTCATTTAGGTTATCAATTTTGATAACGATTTACTTTCGACATCGATTTTACATTACCATATCGTATTCTTCTTTCGATATCAGTTTTTATATTTGATATATTTTTTTTCAATTTCAGTTTCTCTTTTCGATATCGGATTACATGTGGATATCGATTTCACTTTTCGATATCGATATCCCATTTGGATATCAAGTTCGTATTTCGATATCGATTTTCTATTTACAGATCGATTTTTCATTTTGATATCACTTTTCCATATTGATATCATTTCCTATTTCAATATCTATGTCTCATTTCGACATCGATTTCTTATTTTGACTTCAATTTCCCATTTCGATATCAATTTTCTAATTCATTATTGAATTTCCTTTTCGATATCGATTTCCCAAATTAATATCGATTTTCAATTTCGATGTCGATTTCCTATTTCGATATCTATTTCCTATTTCGATATCGATGTCCCACTTCGATATCGATTTCTTTTTTTAATTTCAATTTCCCATTTCGATATCGATTTCCAAATTTAATGTCTATTTTCATTTTAGATATCAATTTCGCATTTCTATATATTTTGAAATCGATTTTCCATTTTGATATTGATTTGCCTTTTATATATCGATTTCCCATTCCTTTATCCTTATTACATTTTAAACTATATCACATATTACCTTTACACTGTCTCACAACCTTTTACAATAACCTTGTTCATTTATGCTTAGTTGAGCTACTTAAGTTGCTGTCAAAAAAGTTCACAGAGACGTGACAAATTGCACTTTGACTTAATATGAAGGATTTGTTTAAAAAACGAAGATGAAGATTGTTTCCTATAAGTGTGGTAAAAACATTCATTTCCCATTTTTCGGAAGTGCTGTGTCCTTAATAATAGAGGGATGTGGGTGTATAGTGCAGAGTAAAGAAGTGTTGAGTTTTGTACGTATGTTTCCTGTACCTTTATTTCGTTATCAGCAGATTCGGTGGAACATTCAAACCAGCGTGTTCAGAAACTTAGCTTTCTCGAAACTAAAGGGATTTTTGATATTTTTAATTTTTTATTTTTATGCTAGTAATACCAGAAATAGGGAAAAGCTAACAGTGGAAGTTTATTGAATATACGTGAAATCTTTTTAAGCGAGTGATGTGAATTGTTCCCAGAAATCTCTGGATAATACTAAATAAATTTTTATTGAATATTTTTTTCCTCAACTATTGCATTGTTTTTATATATTTTTTTTCGTTTGATATTATGGTAGTACAATAATTTTTTTTATTTTTATTTTTGAAGAAATAATACGGTTTGATAACTCATTTTTGTCTATGAATGGAAAGAGAGGAATAGAGAGTGGGGTTTCATAAGCAAGAACTCTCGCAGAAGTGTAATAAATGTGAAAACACGTGTACTAAGATCAAACTGAAAGAACCAATTTATTTAACTAAAGTAAAATAGCCTTATATACAATAAAAACACTCTGCCATGAAATAATCTAAAAATACCAAATTTAAAATTATAGAAAGAATATCATATGACAACTGAATACGATCTCAATCCAGAAGAACGGTTTAAATGACTTCCAGGTAACTCTTGAAGTGAGTACATTATGGCCCACCTGTAAACTTATATGGAAAATAATACGCCTTTTGATATTAAACTGAAGGTTTGCTAAGATTCAACACGTTAACAATGCTCGTTCGAGCAACATTCTCATGTATTGCAGTGAAGTCTGAGATTACTGACTTATTTCTAACGATAACAACTGATATTAATTAATCAAAGGTGAATATATTAATTTCATTTTTTGGCTCGGACTTTCTTTCTTTCTTTTTTTTAGAAGAATGTGGGAATATTCAATACTTTTAGTACTAAATTAATTTTAAAGTTTTGTACTTTAGCAAGCTATAGCCCTGTCTCTCTAAAACCCCTCTATTCTTCAAAACAAATCCAGGAAAGTTAAACAATATTGCAAAGGAAATGGTTGTACTTGCCCGATCCTATAATTTTGCATTACAATCTTTACATGGCTTTCTCAAAAGTAAAAACTTTTTCTAATAGTTTTATGACTATCTAGGAAAGCTGACAACTGGAAGGACCAAGGGCGATTGAATAATTACTTCAAAAGTTTTTAAAGAAGGGTGAATTGTGTGAAGAAACATATCACGATTAACGATATCACGAATAATCACGATTAAGGAACACTTTTCTTGCTATCTTTACTGTAGTTACGAATCGCGAGGCTGTCAGGTTCGTTACGTCGCTTCGAAGGCAACACATTCTTGGCGGGATGCTGGCTTCTGTCCTGCACTCGATCCCTACGATTCATAGGGACTACAGTTGTAAAAGAACAAACGATATTTATCACATTTGTAGCGACCCGTGTCTCAATGAAACGCAATAACATTCAAGTCGAGATAATACCTTATTTCACTTCTGAAATCGACGCACTAAACAAGAGAAATCAAAGCCAAGAAAGCTATAAATTTCTGTAGCAATGAAAAATACTTATTACTACCTATAAGATCCCACGGATTTCAAATCAAGGATTACATCCACCATCTTTTCAAGTGCAAATAGAAACTCACATCACAGGAGATACGGAAACACAGATAGATCATATCGTATTTTGAGAACGTTTGGATGGACAATTAATATATGATCTAATGATGGACAATTAATTTCTAATATATGTGATATGACATTTTATAACATAAATTGTGCTAAATACACACCGAGGAGAGCAAAATATTGAGATTAAGGGAACTTCGATGACAGTTCCTTTGTTCGGATTGGATTTTTGGCCCTTGGAATCTTGTGCAAAATGGAAATGCACACAATAGTAAAGTAGCAGTGTAAACGGAATGGACAATTTTTTATAAATATTTCTTTCCTTTACGACAAGTTCATTATTTAATAGTTTACTTGTTTTTGTTTAAACATGTGCATTTAAAAAAATGATAAGATTTTTCCAAAAAGAGCTCTAGATGTTATCTTAAAACTTTTCATTGCTATTGTACTAAATGTACTCTATGAGATGAGAGAAATGTCATATTGCAATTTTGCTGTGATTTTCAAACATGACCACTATTAATTTTTCCACTTGTTTGTAATGTTTATATAAATAATCTGTATACTTCACTTCTGAAATCGACGCACTAAACAAGAGTGCGAACATTGTTTTTGTTTGTGTATAATTATATAATAATTATCATAACCGCTTGAGTGTGAATGCATATAGAAGTGAATTTTAGGATACTTATAGTTAAATGTATTATATATAAGTATTAAATAAATGCTTTTATATTAATAAATATACATTACTCTTTTCGTAAAGACGCTATTGTGAACCGTCTCAAAATGGGAAATAAGTATCAAATTCAAATATCCAATTCGAAATAATAAATCGTTAAGCGAAAGGAAAATCGATTTCGAAAGAGAGAATCGATATGGAAATGGTAAATCGATATCCAATTATTAAATCGCTATCGTATTAGAAAATTAATTTCTGGTATATTATTTGTATGTTAATATTATTGGTTAATTTCTTTCAGTATGCTAATACGACACACAATATTTATTTTATTATATTTTTATTTATACTATTTAATTATTATACTATTATTGAATTTATTATTAATGAACGATATGAAATGGCAAATCAAAATCGAATTCAAATATTCGAAAGGGGGAATCGATATCGAATTGGTAAATCGTAATATTTTCCGCAACAGAGTCAAAGACTAGTCTTTAAGGAGGTGTATTTACACGTTTAAGGGATAGAGAAAACGATATTAAATTTAAAATATCGTAGAGAAAAAAATTTAGACTCTAAAAACGCGTTATATGTTCCTTCCGAGGGCATATAAATGTTTTCTTTTAGTCCTAATTTCTATGCGGATTTTGAATTTCTTCTAATGTGTTAATCGCTTTTCGTCACACACCTTTCGTCTCTACGAAAGTTAATTTTCAGGATTTAAAAATACAGAAGGACCAAATCATGAAACTTAGTAAAAAAAAATTGATTCATCATTCCCGAAATGATTGCCCATTTCGATATTGATTACTAGTTACCATATGGGTTTCATATTTCGATATCGATTTCCCTCTTTAAAATCGATATCATATTTAGATATCGTTTTCCTATTACGGTATCCATTTCCAATTTCAATATCAATTTCCACTTTATGTATGCATTTCCCAGTTCTATAGCGATTATCCATTTCGATAACGTTTTTCCATTTGATGTTAATTTCATTTCCGATATAGAACACCTTTTTCAATAAAGATATCCCATTTTGAACTGATATCCTGTTTGTATATCGATTTCATTTCTCGAAATCGATATCCATTTTCAATATTGATATCAATTTCCTTATTTCGATAACTAATTCTCGCTTACCGATATCATATTTTGATGTATATGTCCCATATCTATATCGATTTCTCAGTTCGATATCGGTATTCCTTATAAAAATGAATCGCAAAATGTGTTGGTAAGC